>AJFL01003520.1:0-19014 GCA_000467735.1 Rhytidhysteron rufulum CBS 306.38
GGAATCAATCAATCAATCAATCAACTCTTCTGATTACAAGAAGTGGCTTCCTTGAACTACAAATTGAGGTTCTGGCGAGAGACTCAAGTGGATTCAGCATGCTCGATGGATCCATATATTGGAAATAGTACTACTTCAACTGTATGCCGCAGTTCCCAAAATACGAATCCACATTCCTAATTGGGATTAGTTTGCATGGGAACGGAGTAGCTCTTTATACATGTCGAAGACTACCAGTGATTCGACCGGCTAAACATGAAGAGGGGTTCGCTAAGGCCTGCTTATGATTCACCCCGCCAGTCTGCCCAAATATCACAGCTCCGAACCAACATTATCCCGCTTGAATTTCCGCCAAGGTGATGGAAGTATATCACCATTGTATGCTCCTACAATTCGCGTCTAGAGGAATGAGAGCTGTGTTCGCTCTACTTACGCTCTCATGTCTAGCATGTGTGTGTCGCGGGGCGAATAGTGACGTAGGACCAAGTCATCCCGAGTGCTATGACTACATTGGTGAGAATATTCTGCAGAGGCGTATTTCGCGAATATTTACCCAAGGTGCGTAGTCGCTAATATAAAGAGAACAGTGATTTGAGGTGGAACAGCAGGACTGGCAATCGCATCGCGGCTTGCAGAAATTGCATCCGTAGCTGTCATTGAAGCGGGTGGATTCTACGAAGAAGACAATGGCAACGCGAGCACGATTCCGGCGCTGTCGTTAACGATACCATTTCTCGATACTACTCCTGGCTTTCCACGACACCCATCTATGGATTGGGATTACGTATCTGTCCCACAATCACAAGCGGATAATCGACGAATCCATTACTCGCAGGGCAAGACACTGGGAGGCTCCTCGGCAATCAACACCATGGCATATCACCGTACTTCAGAAGGAGCATACCATCACTGGGCTAGAGCTGTCGGTGACGAAAGCTACAAATTCTCGCATCTTCTGAAATATTTTCAGAAATCATCACATCTAACCGCCCCAGATTTTGCAAAACGGAATACGCCAAATGCAACATTTTCTTACGATCCGTCCGCTTTTGGCAATAGCCTAGGGGGTAAGTTACAGGTCTCATGGGCGCAGTGGGTTGATACTACCATTATATGGCTTGCGAAGGCTCTTCAGTCCATTGGGCTCCCAGAAAGTACTTTAGGTCTCAACAGTGGATCTATTCTGAATACAGGAGCATACGTGACAACGACCGTTGACCCAGTCACTGCAACCAGGTCATCTTCATTCACCAGCTATCTAGAGAAAATTGGAAAGCTTGCGGGTCTTGTGGCTCACCATCATACCACCGTAACTAAGATCCTATTCGACAATGACAAGAACGCAATTGGCGTAACAGTCCGCGAACAGAACAAAACGGAGAGTCAAAATATGTACGCCAGAAAGGAGACACTACTTTCGGCGGGAGTGTTCGGCTCTCCCCACCTGCTGATGATCTCAGGAATAGGACCTGCGTCCCTTCTCAAAGAGCATAACATATCTGTCGTATCTAACCTAACCGGGGTTGGCAAGAATACATGGGACCAAATCTAGTTCCCACTAATACACCAAGTCAACACGCCTAGTGGTCCACAATAAACCCAGTTAGACCCAAAGAAAGCAAGAACCAAGTATTATGAGCAACAATGGGGTCCATTGAGCTCCCTTTCCTCATACCTCGCGTTTGAGAAAATCCCCGAGACCCTTCGTACATCGTTCACGAACACAACGCAGGCTTCTCTAAGCTCATTTGCTCCCGACTGGCCTGAAGTTGAATATCTGGCTGCAAGCGCTGCTGGCCCAAACGGAACTTCTCTCAGACTCCTTGCTGCATGTCTAGTGGCTCCTTTATCTCGAGGGAGTGTCACCCTGCAAAGCGCAGATCTAGAAATCCCTCCGGCGATTGATTTGGGATGGCTTACAAATGATGCAGATGCCGAGGTAGCTGTGGCTGCGTTCAAACGTATGCGTCAGGCTTGGGCTACTATCGAGAAGATACGGATTGGACAGGAAGTACAGCCTGGGCCCACTGTCCAAACGGATTCAGAGATCTTGAGTTATATTCGGCAAACAGCAACGCAAATCTGGCACGCCGGGGCAACATGTGCCATGGGTAAAAAGGGAGATGCAAAGGCGGTGGTTGATAGTCATGCAAGAGTGTTCGGGGTTAAGCGATTGAGGGTGGTTGATAGCAGTGCCTTCCCATTTCAAGTGCCGGGACACCCACAAAGCACCGTCTACATACTTGCGGAGAAAATTGCAGAGGATATAATCAGTGAAGATTGATCCTATATAGACAGCTAGAGAATGTCATTTCATCAATCTAGGATCAATCTCTTGATCTCAAGGTATTTGTAGAATCCCTTTGAATATGCGCCTTCGTTGGTGATAATATCTCCCATTTCTGACTCTCCTCATTTCCTCTTCGGCACACGCCTCATATCCGTGGGCCACTCACCTACTCTGTTCGTCCTTTGGTGATTGTCAGACACCGTTCATCTGGAGACGAATGACTGGGGATTCGCTCTGAGATTTCGAAGCGATGGATGAATGACCAACATGTCGGCTATGACGAGGGTAGGTCAACTTATGATAGTGAGTATGTAGATTCTTCAACTTTCCTGGTGATTGGAAAACAGGGTTTATGTTGAGGTGTGCCCACGTGGACGAGTTGGTTTCGCTTATTAAAGGATGGCATTGGACAAGATGTCCCTCTTCGCGAAAGACGGCACAGCGGACGGTTCAAGTCGGTTTCAATCCTCTCGCTAATAGCATAGTAGGATACACACGGATCATTTATCAGCTTTTAGAATGTACCTTAACACTACTTTCTATTACCCTATACAGAATAAGCTCCACTAGTTTCAGCTATACCTATCGCGAAATGTTATGTCAATGCATTTTCAATATTAAATAGTTAGTTTGGTCATAGGTGAGGATACGCTACTCAGCTTATACAGAGCACGTGGTGATGACTGCCAAGGATGATGACTGCAGATCGGATGTGAATTCTCCGGATAAGGAATGAGGCAACGGTTTTATGCCGGTCAAGAGGCAGAAGGCTGAGTGAGCGGCACAGTATCAGTGATGCGTGACCAGGCAAAGGATCGTTGCTATAACATGACGTTGCTCCAAAAATACTATTGGCGACCAGAAATGCCGCATGTCCTGTGACTCAAAAAGGATCACACACCAAAATATAAAAGAAAGACAGCCCCCGATTCGAAGTTTCACATCACCACATCTCTCTCCATCAACTTTTGGCATTACTTGAACGAACAGAATGGATCATACATTAGAAAAAGAGTTGTCCGCGGGAGCGCAGGAACGCCGAAAAGCCCTCCTTACTTCTTTACGTGGTCAGACAATTCGTATTCCTGACCTCAAGCCAATATTCGACCATTGGCCTTCAAAAGTTAATCCAGAGGTAGAAAAGAACCGTCGAGATGTTAATCAATGGCTAGAAGGGTAAGATACTTTACCATCATACCATAGATTCCATGTTCGATACTGTCATATTAACTCCACCAAAGGACCCTTCCTCAGGGTGGGGCTCTTCGTGAATATCAGTCCTCTGATTTTGGCTTCTTTGGAGCAACGTGGTGGCCGTGTGCTACCTTTGATCGTATGAGGATAGCCACATACATGGCTGTTTGGGTAAGTGACAAGCATGTACATGTGAAACAGTGCTTACGGTATTGGTGAACCCTGTAGCTTTCTACGTGGGATGACGGTAAGTGTAAATACCCAAAAAGGCAACTCTAGCTAATACAATCCCAGATATCGATATGTCAAAAGGATCCATGTGGAATGAGTTCAACGCCGCCCAGAAATACCGGCGTGACACCCTTGCCTACGTCCGTTATTCATTAGGTATCGAAATCTCCCGCCCCGATGTTGAAGACAAAATTATTTTGAACTTTGAACCAATTGGCGCGGCAGTCAGGAAACACTATTCACTTGGTACGTCATCACTCATTCTTTCATACTCGGCCTAACTCTTGGACCCTTTTAGAGAAGAGAAAGATAGTGTATGATGAGATTCTGTTCTTCGTGGACAACTCCGAACGAGAGCAGCTCCTACACCTGTCTGGAGAGATTCCTTCACTGGAGGTATATTGGAAGTATCGCATGGGTAGCAGCGCAGTTTCCGTCATACTTGCGCTCAATGAGTTCAGCTGGGACATAGATGTTCCTCTTGAACTATACAAGGACAAAGACTTTGTTACGATCCTAGAGCGATCCAATACTATAATCTCAGCCGTGAACGACTTGCTATCTTCCAAGAAAGAACTGGTAAGACCGGCTCCGCGCTATCTGATTATATCGCTAACAAAACGTAGAGGCATGACGCTATCGATAGCCTGATTCCCATTCTTTATTCCAAACATGGTGATCTTCAGGCTGCAGTCGACAAAGCCGTTACGTTCATCAGGCTGGAGGCTAAGGCCTTTGATGCAGCTGCTGAATCTCTCTTGAGAAGTTACGCTACGGCAGACACAGAATTGCAGGGCAAAATTCGACAGATGATTGATGGATGTAGGCATTATGTTACTGGGAATCTTCTCTGGAGTTTGCAGACGGATCGGTATGGCGTGCAACAACTTGATGATGGGTCTGGAGCCATTGAAATGGAGCTTTGAGAGACAATGTGGCCTTGATATGTCGTGTTTTATTATGGTGTCATTACTGAAATGTATTAATCGGACAAAGTTGGGTAGTTCAACATTACCCATGTTCCTATATTCTACCAGTCGAATATAAAGATGCATAATTAGCATTAAAAATGCCTGCGACTGAGATATTATTTACATAGTTCAAATACGTGCTGGATCGCATGGGCCCATCGAGTATAGCGTATTGCAGTCACTCTTACAAAATTCAAATATTGAAAAGGGAAGCGGTTTCAAACCCAAATTCTTGAGTGTGAAACTTTGTCATTCATATGAATCTCAAGAACATTCTTTTACCGTAGATAAATATGCATTTATTCTCATCCATATTGTTCCCCCTCCTTGCTCTTCTACATCTCGCCTTTAGTCATATAAAGACACCTCTACCACATGCTCAATTACATGAGAAAGCCAATACAGATGTCTCAGTAAGCGAGCATTCCATAATAGCTTTCTCAAACACTACAGACATAATCTGGTCAACCGATGTTTTCATCGGCTCAAAGCAACAGACCTTTCAGATGGAGTTCGACACTGGTGTATCCGACAAGTTTATTCCAGGTCCAATGTGCGCAGATTGTAATGGCGTAACACGTTATAACGAGGGGGGGTTTCAATATACATAGAACGGTATCTCTCTCGTACATCGGCGGCACCAACAGCGGCCATTTGTACAGCCATATAGTGTCCATCGGTGGCATCACAGTCATAAACCAAACTTTCGCCTCGGTCAATCAGCCTGGTCTCCTTAGAAATGGCCCTGCAAACGGTATAACCGGAAGTGCACCAGTGAATGGCGTAATCGGTTTGGGCTTTTCCACGGCTTCAGTTTCCAAAACCCCAACGTTTTTCGAAAATCTATTACGACAAGGGACAATTACAATACCAGAGTTCAGTTTCTATTTTAAAAGAGACGCAGACGGCACTTATAGTAGAAGTGAGCTTGTGCTCGGTGGCCGAGACCCAACAAAGTACATCGGACCTATCACAGAGGTACCAACGTCCTTGCCAAATATGTGGTTCGTGAATCTCGACGGTGTCCAAGTCAACTATATACCTATCCCGGATACGTCATCTGCTCTTTGTTCCATCGACACTGGCACCGCCTTCATACTCGTACCCACAACGCCGCAAATAAGATCTATGAGCAAATCCCAGGCTCTTACCTACATACCACTTCCACCGGTTATAACATGTACGCCTACCCATGTAATACAGCGAGGAAATATATGCCTGAGTTCATTATGGGTGGAACCAAGCTTCCGGGGAACGCAACAGACTTTCCATGGAAACAATTTCGCGTTAACCAGACTGATTGTGTTGGACAGGTTGCTGGGTGGGAGTATCGGTATTGGATTCTTGGGAATGCATTTTTAAAAAATTGGTATACGGTTTTCAGCTTCAATGGAACAAAAGGGCAGCCTAGTATTTCATTTGCGAAGGCCTTATAGAATCATAGGTTTCTAATAATGAATTTCGATTCTCGGACGAACTCAGCCCCAATTATCACTTAGATCCTTCTGTGCCTGTGACCAAATACCAGTCATGCAGCGACAAGGGACTTTGACTATGAGATCGCCACGACCTCTATTCAAAGAACATCTTAATCAAGACCTCATAGAATTATAATTCCGTGACAGCGAGTAGTTCTGAACGTGGCTATGATTCTTTACGAAGTTTGAGCCTGTGCATTCCTTCTCTGCGTGGAATAGAACTAGATTGGAATGTTGATGTGGTGGAGTTTTGTCAGCAGCAAGGGATATGGAATGCACAAAGGTCAGTCCCAACATGCTAGATTACCGAAAGCAATAGTTAGACACCGATAGCGTGATTCAGACAAAGGAAGCAGACATTCCAACAAGTGAGGTTCTGATTTTCAAATTCCTTTACAATCTGCATGGCACGTTCATTAGATATGTAAACAAACACCATTCGCCGAATGCGCAGTTATCCCCACCCATCCACTATCTCAACCCTTTTTGTCCATTACCATTCACAACTTCCACATTGCGCATAGCGATCAACTCTTGTGACGCGCCCAGATCATGGATGAAACTCCACCCACCGACTACAGCTCTATTCGAAGCCGTCGTCGCCATCATGACCCCGAGGTGACTGAAGAATACCTCCGCAGTGCTACCGGAGATGACAGCCCAATACTTTCATTGCAGGACTCTCGAAGGCATCGTCGGGGTTACAGAGCCGGCACGAAACTTCACGATTACTATGAACCCACAGCACATCATGCAAGATCCCGAGCTACTGGTCGAACAGTCGATGGGGTCATTAGTAGTACATCACATGGTACTTCTCGCCGACGCCATTTGGCACATCGTGACCCGCCCCTATCACCAATCTCGCCCCTCCTCAACACCCTTAACACCCTTAACACCCAATACGAACGTTTGCCGGTGAGCTCTTCATCTTTACAACGTCATCCAAATCTCTTGACTAATCTGTATGAGACTTCCAAACGCATCATACGAATTTTGTTCGATATTCCTGAAGCCCTCTGGGACACCCTATTAAGGTCTATGGTCCTATGTAGTGGCATTCTACTCCTCGTCATCCTGTTTGCTCTATGTCAACCCTATGCTCGAGTCCATGGTCCAAGGCAGCACTGTCGGCTTGTCACACCGATGTTCGGTTTTCCAATAGACATACGACGGCGAATATCCATTACGAGTACAGTGAACTGCTAGACAGCATCATCACCATCACAACCCCGGAACTCTATAAATTCATGGTACAGGAAATATCCTCGCACGTCCAGCCAATCACTATCCCGTCCTTACATTCAGATATTGCTGGGAAGTACTCTGATGATGACAAAACCCTACGCCACGACATGAACGCTTTCACGTACCAATCTAAGCAGGTGGTAGACGTTCTCATTTCCCGTACCTATGCACTGCTGGAGGACACGATGAATCATGGCCAATACAAACTTGCCACCTACCGTGCTGATCTGAAGGATTTTCAGGATCATGCTCATAGGCTTTCCAAAACAGCGAAGGATTTGGACAGCTCACTCAGTATAACGATAGGTACACTCGAATTCATACGTTTATTACTATCTTTCCAGAATACCACCGAAAGTACCAACACGACTATAACCCTGCATCAGTCGCAAAACCATCTCCAGATCCTCGATGTCTTAAAAGACCATCATAATTCGGTGCTTTTGAACGTTCGAGGAAATATTCGGCCCAGGGTGAAAGTAATTGAAAAGGATCTCAGAGACCTGAGATTGGATGTTCCTGGGGGACATGTGAGAACGAAATATCTTGTTCCCTGGCCAAGTGAAGTATCCAGCATTTCAGCTGCCGTTAGTGCACTCAAAAGCAAAAGAAAGGAATTCGAGCAAAGTGGCGATCAGCTGGGAGATACTACGGTTTTAGCAATGCTTAAGTCGGTATATGAACGGGGGAATGTTGAGGAAAAGCCGGGAGATATTGAGGAGCAACCGAACGATATTGAAGAGAATCCAGAACCGGAAAAGCCCGACGAAACCGTTCGTCCCGGTCAAATTTGGTATACAAGAATTCTTTCCGCAATTCGACAATCAGGTCCTTCCATCCGTGTTCCTTTCCCACATACCTCATCCAACACAACTGGTCCAGCCGCGATGCCCTTAATGTGCGTCGAAATTCTTAACGGGATGAATACATCTATAGACCTAATCCACATGCTTCCCATCTCCACAAACTTCATACCCCGAGTGCCTATCCCAGGACTACCTTCAACGATCATAACACAACTCACAGAATACCCTACACGCCTACGCGAAATTCGAGAGTCACTGGCCGTCTTAACTAACCATACAAATGGCACAATCGATCTCATAATCCAACGTTCAGGCCAACTTCTTGATAATACAGAGGAGTATGGTAAATACTCCTACGTAACGTATCTCGGAGATATCGATTCCTTCTCCTTCAATGCCCATAACCTGGTCAATATAACGCAAACACTGAATGCACAGCTCACAAATGCGGATACGGACAGTGAGGCTCTGAAACTGGCGTTAAGTCAGATTGACACTTCCGACTTTTCAGATTTGGGAGATGAGCTTCAGGACTTGCAACGGCTTTTTATTGGGCTTCACCATTTTGCGCGTTCGGTAGCTGATTTCGCAGCCAGCATCGAAAAGTACAAGGGGGATCTGTCGGCATATGCTAGTGATAGTGGAAAGCTGATCATGGTTCCCACAGTGGTTGAGAGGAGAGGTCTTAAGAGTGTGTTAAGGGTGTTAGAGGACCAGTATGCGGAATTAAGGAAAAAGCTTGAAGAGGCCTTGAATGAAGATGATGCTGACGTTGGTGTTGGTGGAAAATCAGCAGATTATGATTTAAGGAATAGGGCATCGAGGAGAGGGGGAGAGTCAAGGAGCACATTGAGGAGGATGATTCTGCCGCGTATTGGTTGGGTGAGGGTGGAGTGTTTGAGGAGGTGATCGACTAGGGTGGTTCCTCAGGATATGAGAAAAGTACTGCGTTTAGGGTTTCAGTAGTCTAGTATTTTGAATATATTTACCTTGCTATTATCACTTTACCAAATTTACTTCATTGCAAGGATGAGGTGAGAGTAGTATGGATTCATTATAGATTCGTATTTCCCCGTTGTCACAATTCTTACACATTCTAGAAAAGTTATCCTTCCGCATGAGTCGAGTGATATGGAAATTATAGTTCATGTTTCAGTAGTAGCTTGAATTACCACTTTTCATATCACCCAAATATTCACTATTGCACTACTTGTCCCGATATGGGATTTCGTGAATAGGTGTTAAGAAGGTCCTCGTGAATGAAGATGCTACTTAATGGTTTCAATATCCGTCCCGAAGGTGTCATCAGTGAGACTGTCTTCGCGCCAATGACACAAATCAGAATAGAGATGTCAACTCAGATATCGACTGAGTAGATCTCGCCAATTGCGCAAGTAATTCAATAAAAGAAAGTATCCTGTCAGTGTTCATTTTTTATCGTCATCACTCACCTAAGCCTTCAATCTAATCTCTAACAAAGTCCCCGCCCCAGCCGTAGCACTTGGGGATCTCCAAACCCCAACAAGGTCCAAATCCACACTTTCAAGCAGCTTTCTAAACTGGCCCACTGTCCTATCCATCGCCGCAAAACAAGTCATCATAATGAAATCCAACTGCACATTATATAAAGGAACACCCCTATCCAGCATAATATTCTCGTTGATAAGCAGTACAGAATCGGCTTCCATAGCTTCTCGGATATGACTGAGAGCTATCCGAGCTTGTTTGTCTGGCCAGTTATGGAGCACAGTGCGCATGTAGTACGCTCTTGCTTTGATGGGTTGGGGATTGAAGAAATTGTGCTCCATTATCTCGATGTCCTGTCCTAGTTCTTTCGCTGCGGTCGCAACTGCTGGAAGCTCTTGGAGCATGAGACGACCTAGTAGGTGTGGATACCTAGCTTTGAAGTCAAGCAGATCTTTCCCGACGCCTCCACCGATGTCAACGAGAAGAATGTCAGATGCGGATAGGCCACTGAATCTTTCTTCTACTGGATAGAAATCGAACCATTCCTCTCCTCTTTTTTCTCCCACGTTTGCCATTACGGTGTTGAAGGCCGACTGTAGATGAGGTTGTTCGGCTAATGATTCGAAGTAGTGCTTGTTTGTCGTGTTTCCATATTGCCAAGGGCCGTCAAAAGCATCATCGGGGTTTTGGTAACCTTTTTGGGCAAAGTAGGTGGGAAGGAGAGATAAGGCTGGTGTGACCTGGTAGCTAGATGATCATTAGAGTCTTCCTATTTCGAAGGAAAGGCAGCATACTGTAAGTCAACTGTCTCTGCTCGGTGAAACTCATCTCGGACGAAGGTCTTGGCTTTTGGAGTCGCGGTATATGTGTCTAAAACATCATCGCTTTCTGTTACGAAGCCGATGGCTACCATCATTCGCATTACACGGGCTATTGAGTATTAGCCGAGACACACTTGTATGGATGAAGGTACGGGGCGAGGCAAAAACTTACACACGAGAACAGGATCGGCCCCAACTTTGTTGCCTAGTTCCTCGGCACTGATATATCGTGCTGCAACTACTACGCTCTCCAAGAGTTTCATATCATATGCCAACTTCAATGCGATACTAATATGTGTCTATCCAATCATTAGTGTTTCCTGTAGGGAGAGACGTCGACAGACGCATTTAACATACCCCAAGCATGAAGCGCAGAGTCGCCTCAAACGGAGTTTCCAAAGTCTCGGTAAGTCGGGTGCAAGCATCAAGGAGGCCTCGTCTCTGATCTTCACTAAGGTCACGCGGTGGGGCATCTGCAAAAGCAATGATACCCCGAACGAGGTTGGTTGGATTATCCATTGCTGCTTTAGCGGTACTGTAGTACTGGATTGTCCGATTGTGTAAGGTAAATTTGACGAAGGAATAGCCAAGGTACACATATATATGTGTATAAGGGTTACCCTCTATTGGTATTGGTGCTTGATATATAGACTGATAGCGCTACTAAAGTCATCCTGAGTAAGCCTGATAGGCGTGGAGGTTTCAGAGAATTATCTAGCCTATATACCTCAGGCCAATGAGAGCTTGTATATGAAAGGAAGCAACGCATCCGACGAAGTCCGACTAGAACCCAACCGTAGGTCTAGACTAACTGAGAGAAGTACATGGCACTTTTGTAATACGTATAGTCTATATTTAATATTAACCATTGACCACTCCTTCAATCTCTCATCACTTAACTGATCGTCTTTGAAAACAATCAGGCCACTTCACAAGCTCGGGCTCTTAGTAACCGTGATACATCTCATTGGTAGGTTCAATTCTGGCCAGACCTCAGCCAAAGTTTCACATTTCCCGGTCCTCGCCCCTGATTGGCCAAATCAACCTTGCCTGTAGAAGTGCATTTCGAAGCAAGGGATGCTCGGAGAATCGGTCTTACGGCCAGCCCGGCGTGGCTCTGATGTACGAAATCCTCTGTCTATTAGCTCTAGTCAGTAGAAATTTCAGACCCGAATCTCCGTCTATTAATTTCGAATTCTATATGATAGTCTGGAGCCATGAGCAAAATTTGGCGTATCGTATCAAGACGGACCATGAAGGTCCGGCTCCCCACCAGCGATATCAATGGCCACCAACGGAACGTGTACACAGTCCCTTCCGCACGCCAACAATAATAGGTCAATCTCGTCGGATTATTCCATCGATGCTTATACAAACTTTCCACTTTACCAAACGGCCAAATCCTCTCAACACTGACGTTGAACGAGTGATAAGTTCACTTTACCTAGATTTAAAATAGGACCAAGAAAGCTAGTATGGGTAGTTCATACGCACATCAAAAGTCTCAGATAAAGATCTGTCTCCGATATCGTCCTCTACTGTCTCCAAACTTGTAATTTCACCACATTAAAACACTTCACAAGGCATCCATAAATATGATCATCGTTTGACTCTGAATCTCAAGTTTGGTATGATTTTTACTTTCTAATCAGTATGGCAAGACTTTCTGTAATAGACACTGAAGCTCCATGACGGCATGCACGTGACAACCCCTATATCTTTGAGTAACATCACGATCGTACAATGACAACTCATTCCTAGCGTGGCCAAGAGGGCAAACTCGTTGAAGTATGACGGCGCGACCGAAAGGCGTACATATTTGAAAAATGGATTAGACTATGCAGTAAGCAGTGGTAAGCAACAGGGGGACGCGAGCGACAAATCACCTTCCTAATGTGACTACATCTACCGGAAAAATGCCTCATGGCAGGCCTTCTACAGTACAGTATCATTTGTGCACTATGTCGCACATGATTTGCGTGCTTACGGGCCGCAGAAACAATAGATAACGTGGCGCACCTTGGTTGGTGAATATGGTATCCCCTTGCTTGTCTGGGTCTATTCTCGAAGCGAACATCATTGGATACTTTAGGGTTTAGATACGAGAGTCATGGTAGTGACTATGCGGGACTCCACATTGGAAACATCTTCCGGTGAGGCAGTGAGCCTCAGGCACCAAAATATATATGTTTGCATTACACGAGGATTGTGGTTTTGGCTAATGAAGGTTCTCGATTCTATGAGAATCATAGACATTTGATTCGCCAATTTAGGAATAGTCGCACCCAGATGATGCTGCATAGCCTTCTATAAAATGGACTGATGCCTACAAGATTCACTCTATGATCTACATTCCTCTTTTGCTACTGCTTTTGGTCACGTTGCATTCATATTATCTTCGCACATATTTGATATATTTATCCTACTATTTCACCATGTCAAACGAGCAGTCCTCAAATCAGGACTGGGAGTCAATGAAAGGTTTCATTCATGAACTGTATATGATCAAGGATATGGGCCTAAAGGATGTGATCTCCCAAATGATCATAGATCATGGTTTTAAAGGATCGTGCGTTTCTTGGCCATGCCTTTGGACCAATGCATTGCTTACATGATCCAGTAAAGCACAATATCAACGACGATTTAAGATGTGGGGCTGGAAGAAAAAGCTGTCCGCCGAGGAGTGGAAATATGTCGCTCATCGGTTCAAAGAACACAAAGCAGTTGGAAAGCAAACCACCTTGCGTGTCTGAGGGCATCGCATTTCAAATTCGAAAGTCATGAAGGAGATTAGTAGACATAGTTTCCAAACTACAACAGAGATGGTTAGACACGTTAAGATATTAAGCAAGACCAAACCTTCAATGTAGCTAAATCTTTCTGCAGTCCTCGAACCACGACGCCTTCAAACACCCCCTAACATTGCGATGACAACTCCCTCGCCCCCAGCATCAACTTACCATGATCCTCCTACCATGGCAATGGAGATTTAAAGACCTTCGCCTGTGGCCGCTCCCAGCCTGTCTGTAGTTTCCACTTCATTCATTGAATATTTGAATTGGTTGGATCACGCACACTTACCAGGATCTAAGCCGATATTGATCATTCCGAACAATAAAATCATCGCACGTCCTTCGACTACGAATGATACGAGTTCAAATGCATCATATGTCACAGATTTGATCCCAGCCATTGATCAATCAGATATTGAAAGCTGGGTAGATGATTTTATCCAGTCTCCACTTATTCAGACTCAACAGGTGGGGCTGGATCTTGATCCTATTCTTGCAGAAACAAGCGGCATTTTATTTCTCAATCCAGAAATATACAGTAGATGGAATTCTCTCATCCCCCGCACAACTTCACGTATCCGCATTGAGAATATTTCTGATCTGTCAAGTCGAAGTTGTCAAATAGAATTCCTCAAGGTTGCTATTTCTCTTATTTCCAACAACGATAACGAAGGTTTGATTGGCATGGCTCTTGTCAAACCATGCGATGACGAAAGTAATTTCTACCTCTTGAAAAACCTTCTTGCGCAAAATCTGTTCTCAATCCAAAGTTTTGCGGAGAATCTACTGGTCCCGGCTATCTACGCTGGAAATATGAACCTAGTTCGACTTATGCTGCATTTGGGTGTAAACCCGAACGCGACTGGACACATTCAGGTGCCCGATCGCACCGTGAATGATTTTATTTGGTCAGAACTTCCGTTGGGATGTGCTATCCGATTTAATCAGTTGGATATCATTGGCTATCTCCTTGAACATGGAGCTAGACTTCACTATAGATGTGATTCCTTTTCATAAATGGACTATCGGTATGTCTGGCATGGCTTCTGAAAACAATTGGGGCTTCGCTAAGTTTAACTATAGTAAATACTATGTTAAGTCTCCTAATTGTCTTGAATATGTTATATCTCTGGGAAATATTCAAATAGTTGAGGAACTTTTGAAGGCAACATACAATTTCTCCAACAATCACATGCGCCGCAGCCATCTGGGAGACTGTCCAAAAGGGAGATGTCCAAATGTTGCGAATGTTGCTCGATCATTCGTCCCATTTGAGAGCTGAATTTCACGCAAATCCCGAGAAATTGTTAGAGATTGCTTGTGAGTTCGGATGGCTCGAAATAGCAAGGTTCATCCTCGAGATAGGTGGAGACTTTAAACATTCCAGCCTGGAGAAATGCAGCCCCTTGGCTATCGCTATACTGGAACAACACACCTCCATCGTGTTCGATCTTCTTTCAGTTCCTACAAATATCCACGGAACTTGCCAGACTTATCCTGATCAGACCTACCTATACCCTCCTTACTACTACGCAGCTTTATGCTACAGCCCGCTACAGTCCGCTACACGCAGCAGTCAAAGTAAAGGATTTGTGCTTAGTTGAACATCTTCTAAAGTTAGGCTCAAATCCAAACCAACCTCTCAATAATCAATACGGCAATTACACATCTAATGCTCTGCATATTGCTTGCTTTCAGAATGACATACGGATCTCGCACGCGTTATTAAAGGCAGGGGCCGATCCGAACCGTCCGGCAAGGCCACACCCTCGGTGGAATCGATCCAGTGCAGTACAAGCCGCCTTGGAACATGGTAATTTGGAACTTTTCAATTTATTGGAAGGATATGGTGATACATTCGAACGCTTGCATCCAAAGTCTTTAAGTTCTATGACGTCTGCGCTTATCGGTCGAAATCGGGACTTAATTACTTACGTTTTCACGACAGAAAATTCGAACTACGAAAAGACATATGAGCTACAGGCGTGTATTCAGAATTGCCCTTTCATGATCCAGGATATAATCAGTTCTGCGCCTATCATTCATCCGAGCTCGCTTTGTGCAGCTATTTCGGAAACAGATTTTGACCTCGTGAAGCTTCTTCTATTAACTGTCCAACAACGTTACGGATTTATGCCAAACACCTACTTGACAATTGGAGTTGTGATGGCTATGAACGAAACCTCTGTACCATTCACACAACTCTTTTTGGAGAAAGGGGCCAATCCCTTTACCGCTGTAAGCGAGAGCATTGTGATACTTGGACCACACGACCTGGGACAATGGTATTTTGTCATTGTTGGTCGGACCCCCCTTAAGAATCCTTCGATGCATTCAGAAAGAGGTACAAGCGAAGAAGCTCTTCAAATCGCCAAGTTACTGTTAGCAATGTGTCGAGCTCACTACTTCAATTCCAGATTAGAATTACAGCAGCATCTAAGGAAGGCATTATCCGATGCGATCTAGTACCTTGACTTCTCTCTGGTGGAGCTTCTAATCGAGGAAGGTGTCGATATTTCCTATACTGAACCAAATTGTCAAAGCTTTTTGCAACTTATCATTGGGACACGGTGAACGACGAGAGAGGAAGAATCCTCACGTGAGATGTTAATGTATCTCCTTGACAATGGCGCAGATATCCATGCACCTGCAATTCATGGGAACGTTGGTACGGTGCTCCAACATACAGCATTTAAAAATGACGTCGATACAGTTTGTTACTTACTAGATTTGGGAGCAGATCCAAATGCTGAACCAGCAAGGATTGAGGGGGCTACTGCACTCCAATATGCTGCCATGAATGGCAATTTTTTGATTCTAGACATGCTTCTAGAAGCAAATGCCGATATCGATGCGCCTCGAGCACAAGCAAGAGGAAGGACTGCTCTCGAAGGTGCTTCGGAGCATGGCCGACTAGATATGGTTCAATATCTACTTCTTAAAGGAGCAGATATTTCTGGAAAAAATAACAAACAGTATCGAAGATCTATATACAGAGCCCACACCAGAAGTCACGGAGCCTTAGTACGTTTAATACAGGAATTCAAGCAGAGAAAGTACGGCATGTCCAGTATCTCTTCTGTTGAAGAGATAATCAGTACCATGACCCAAAGGGAGTTGGAGTATGAGAATGATGAGATTTATGAGATTTATGAGGAAGAAAATGATTAGAAGGAAAACATACAGTCGCATCTGATTAGTATCGTCTTCACAGCAATGGTATGTCAGTTTCTCTACGGAGCGATATGAAGATAACATTGACTCTGTGTGGGAATCACCAGTTGTCCACCTACGTCAAGAGCCCGTGGATTGCGAAATACAGTTCGGCTGCGTTTCACATTCTCGTTGTTTCTTTATACGCTTAATTTTGGATGCACCCACACATGTAGTCATAGTTTTCGTCTTATCTATTACAGATCTTTTTATATCGAGAGAAAGGACTCGAAACACCACAGAACCTGATTCTTACTCTGCATAAAAGGAATCCAGTTTCCCTCTCTCAGTTTGACCTCTACCACAATCTCGTCCCATTCCCTCATCATTCACCTGAAATAGTATAATCAACAACGCATGATCAATACCTAAAAGAAAGCTCCCTCAATCACATCTCACGGCCACCACCCACCTCGCCCCCTCTAATCTCCACTCTCCCTAACCTCACCCTCCACTACCACCATCATCCTATCTCTCTGTAAAGTTACCCAGACGCCCCTTATCAGTACATGATTATAATTCACCATTAAGCACATCCAATTACAACAACCGAACCAATTTTCTTACGAAATGGAATCAATTGATATAATTAGTCCATTAGGGATTGAGGTGAACAAAGCATTCTTACTAGGGGTTTGGGGTTGATTATCATATTTTCCTTATTAGATCGCAAGTTTATATAGGTTTATGGTACCTTTAATATGTTTGGTTGTGGGGACGTTTTATTGATCTAACGATCTTGGGATGTAATCATGTCAGGACCGTGGGTTTTACTGCCCTTTCTTGCTTTTCGGTTGAGATAGTGGTGAGATCTTGTGATTCTGTGGGAACAACAATGGAATGGTTTCGTCGTGGGTGACAACTGTTGTGCATATATTCTATTAAAATATGAAAATGGATATGGATTGGTGCTGTCGGAGAGCGGGGAGGAAGTAGAAAATGTAAGACTAAGCAAGACGAGAATCGAATATGCCAGGTATTCAAGTGAGATGAAACTTCCCAACGCCTCTTTAAGATGACACGAAACCTCCCCGCGCCTCCTTGATCACCACCACTCTGTCCTTTGCTTACCATCAACACCAACATCCCACACCACGCCTTAGTCGCCTCAGTCTGAGCCTCAAGGCAACAAACACAGGTGTCTTGGCGCCGTCCCCACCATGACACAATCAGAAAGCAACGTTATCTTGTGGAACGGCCACGTTTACAATTGCGACATGGGTGGCGCGATGGACGTGGAACACTACTTAAGTAGTGTTCTGATTTTGTAGGGATGTAAGCGATGAATCATCGATTATTTTAGGTCACAGGTAGCAAAATTAGCATTACTGGTGGATTTTCGCACGGCCGGTGTGAATGTTCGCTCAGGCGCTAACTAACTGGCGCATCGGATTCTCGATCATCACGTCGACCTTATGATATTGGACTGCGATGTGAGTTGCTTTGATGCGCATGCGCATTTCCTATTGACAAAGGAAAGAAGAATGGATACGCGTATCTGGATGGCCGAGAGCAGCGTTCAAAGAATGGTAAGGAAAGGTGGCGCCCCGTGTTCTCTGTCCTTGGTTCTTTAGCGGATGCAGATAGCCGTTTAGTTAGTTTGGTCAGGTCAGGCAACCAAGATTGCTGACGCACACACCGTAGCAAATGTCAAAAATATCACGTATACGGATCAGTAGTGATTGCCAATCGAACACTCGATCTCAAAAGGGGATTTCTTTCCCTGGAAATAGTAGTTTAAGCGGTTGGATGGTGGGAGAGTAGCGGTCCGCGGAGAGGGGTAGAATTCGTTACACGAGAGTGGCGCAAGCGCAGTAATGAAAATGCGGGTGGGGATTGTGGGTTCTGTGGGAGGGTATTGTCCAAAAATTGCGACCCTTTTTGTTCTGGATGTGGAATTTGAAGGCGGTGATGGCGTTAGTGAAGAAACGAGATAAATAGCTTCAAAGATGATGGAGTTGGAATGGTGGAATCGAGGCGTGGGGAGGGGGGTATATGTTACGCAGGGTCATGGCATAAGCGCTAAGTAATATTAGTGCATGGGCCACAGGTTATGATCATTCTTGGACAATGCTGGCATTCTGATCCCGCATCCCCGACGGCGATGACGATGATGATGAAGATGGAAGAGGGAAAAAAGAGACAGAGAGGAGGGTACCTCATGTTTCAGCAGCAGCATGGATGGCGGTGGGATATTCCGATTTCGCTGCAGACCAATGGATAAGGGAGTCGGCGGTGGGAAAAGCGGGCGGTTGGGTGAATGGGCCAGTGATGCGGGGGGATATGCGGTTAGACGGATTCTGAAGGAGGCGCCTGGACCAGAACGTCGGTAGAGTGGAGCAAGCTCGTTTTCATCCTTCGACCGCGCTAAGGACGAGTGCACTTGATACAACTTGATACATACATACATGCACACACACAGATACATATCCGTACATGAACGTAGACAGGAGATGCTGCATGCATGCATATAGTACATACATACATACATACATACATACAT
>AJFL01003523.1:0-20611 GCA_000467735.1 Rhytidhysteron rufulum CBS 306.38
ATGGGGAGCGTGCAGTGCAAGAGGCAGAGGAGGGCAGGTTGATGTAGGCGCGGCGGTGGTGTTGGAGGTCAGCGGCGGCGGTCGAGGAGGATGCAGGCAGCGGTGGAGGCAGCGGATATCCAAAAGGCAGCGCTTTTCCTTTGGTAAACACCCGTGGACGCCCCTCGCTGTGCTGGAGCTGGTGCTGGTGGTTCTGCTGCCACTGCTGCTGGGAAGGTGAACAAGGAGGACGGGCGGCGGCCCACTGCTGCCACTACTGACTGCCACTACTGCCACTTTCTGCGCGGGCCTCGGGATCTGGAGCGCCCAGCACGACTAACAAACCTAACTCTTCCCTCACTAAGCCGTCTTGGGCGGGCTGGTCTGGACAAGCACAGAATGCCATCGCTATCGTCTATCGCTCGACTCGTCCGCCATGCCATCCGCCATCCGCCATCCTGGCCGTGAACTGGGTTTTTTCTAGAAGATGGCTGCTTCTTCTGCTGTTCTGCCCTGCTTCTAGAGGACCTGCCATCGCGTGCCCGCTCACGGCCTCTGCTGCTGGAATCTTCTTCGTCGAGATCCTCCACGGCAGACTCGCAAAAGGGCCTTCATTGTTCGTGGGTGCGCGCGCATCAATTGGCGTTGGGTTCCTACATACATAACCTTTTGCCCTCGCTGCCCATCACACCCACCATCCATCGTCTCGGAAACTCCGTTCACTACTTCGTGCCCCCACCCCGCCGAACCCAAGCACAAATCAACAAGGAAGCGCAGCGGCAAATACGCCGGATCACCCCGTACGGCACGCGGTACCTAGGTAGTTACATACTTGTACCTTACATGGCATTGCACGGCTGATGCCCTATCGTTCTCCAGCAGCTGTCGCCAGCGTAATAATGCGAAGGCATATGCACCCAACACCATAATTCCCTCACCCCTTCTCGTCGGCCCCTTCTTGCCGGCCCATATTATTTTTTTTTCATTATTCTTGTTCTCGCTGCTGTTGGTATCCTGCTCGTACCGTCTTCACACCACCACGAACCCCCCCCGAATGCAGCGACGGCCGCTCGTCCATGCAGGCTGCAGCAGCAATGCAATCTAGGGGCCCAGGGTCTGAGGCGCGATAAAGACAAAAGCGTGCCGCCTCCAGTTCGGCTCGACGCCCGATTTTGTGCATCTCGCCTCTTTTATCCCGTGATGAAGTTAATATCCGCATCTTCTCTGGATCGCTTCGCCTTCCGTCTGCCTGCTTCGCCCCTTCATCTCATTTCGCGTCCATCTGGCATCTGCACAGGCTCGATGTGCTCCTGTGCATAACCCAGACATTGGGCATACATAAGAAGGTCCTCGTTCGGTAAAATACCATGAGGAAATTCGCCGGCGACCGTGGCCGCTAAGACCACGCTGAGCGACTAAATGCCCCGCCGGTCTTTCTTCCGCCTCCACGAAATCGTGACCCATGACTCTGTTTGCGGCCATCCGCCAACTTCGTTGGTTCGCTACACTTTCCAGTCCCTTGGACGCAGAACCAGCCAACGCTGTCCAGATCTTGGCCGCCGAGCGCGAATGGGAGACAGCCAGAAAGGACGTGGACTGTCGACGGCAGAACAAACCACCCTACTGATTGTTTGTTTACTTGCCCAGCCGTCGCGCTCTCCCAAACTCCCTCGATGAAATTCATCAACCTCCCTCGACCTATGGTACAGGGTCGACGCGGATTGCAGACACTTTTCCACCTCCCTCCGTATTGACTCGGCCAGTACGGAGTAGGTGGAGATCATTTCGCTCACCATCGGGCATCGTCAAAGAAAGGCAGAGTACCAGTTTCATATCGTCAATGGACGCGCATTGCTACTCCATATTCAAAAAAACGCCTTGCTTCAGTCCATCACCACCTCAAGAAAATTGATCACACATCATTCCTAATAGCTCAACATGTCTGCGGCCTCTGCTGCATAGAGGATGGGCACCTTACTTTCATCAGTATACGGATCGCACATCCTCTTACTCGCAAGCTGACCGAATACCTATTACGGATGTCGATCGTAGTTATGGTATGACTTTTGGGATGATCTACGTCCTCCAATATCAAATCCAACTCAAAATCGGAGGAGGAGCTGGAAAGGTTCCGCAGAAAATGAAGCTTACTACTCTCCCACCTAATTCGCCAGCAGGAGATTTTCGTCCATATCCGGACCAATCATTGACTCGTTCGTTCAACCTCGCAAATCGTCACCGCGTCCTGGCCACAACTTCACGCGTCGCTCGCACCCCTAGTACCGGGACTGACACCATACCCAAGGACCAAAGAAACGTGATGCAGTGTTCAATCTGCAACATGCGCTGCACTCGTTTCAACTCAAAACCTTCGACCATGCAAGCACGGGGCTTCCACCTCCCGCTCTCGATGGCGCAACAAAAGGGGCACGGTGTCCGTGTAACGGACGCTCCCGCTTGGGACTCCACGGACCATAGTGAAACACTTCGCTAAGAATTCCAAGGGTATGGTCTGATTTCACTTGTGCAAACCAAACCGAAACGACTCTCAATCGACGATTCACGGTCGTTATGGTATCTGGGCTTCTGGCTATGGAAAGCCTGGGCGAGAAATTGATCTGTTATTAATCGGAAAAGGCTGATAGGACATTGAAATATGAATAAGGTGCCCCGGAGATCTGGATAGCCATGTCCTTCGTAGGCCAACTTGGTCTTCGTAATGTTGTGTTCAGTATGAAGTACATTCATAATGAAAGACCTGACATTATTCTTTTGACAAGGTGCATAGCGTTCTGCCTAACCTGCCTTGTGCGGAATATCCTAGTGGTTTAGAGGACGAAACTCATACGTGTTCTTCCAGCGAGGGTATGGTGTGGATGTGAACGATGGGCCCCGTCCTCTGATCTACCTAATGAAATGAAACACGACGCGAATTTCACATGCTCATGGAATATTACCTAGGCCTCACGGAGAATTACAGCTTCCACCCTCGCTTCTTCGCCAAGGAGGTCTCTTGTCGCACCGCTAAATCAGCAATGATCTCCTCGCTCCCACCTCCAACGACCTGCGGATAAATTAGTATCTGGCTTGGGAAATGTTAGTCAACTTGGGAGATACTCACCATCATTCTCAGGTCCCGACTCATCTGCTCAATCACCGCACCCGGTCCCCCGCCCCGCTGATAACCTGCTCCCCCGAAGACCTGCTGCGCTTCTCGGTTCGCCATTTCTAGAATCCTTCCGCCGTGGACCTTACTCAGGGCAATTTGACCCGCAATATCAGGGTCCTGCCATTTCAACGGCGATTTCTGGATATGGTACGCGAGCTGCTCTAGCCATGCCCAATGACTCTCCACATAACGGGCGATGGTGGCCATCTTCGTACTGATGATTTGGTTTGAGATGAGAGGTTTACCGAATGTATGACGGACATGAGCGTAGGCCAGCGATTCGGAGAGACAGGTTCGGGCTTTGCGGTTGCAACCCACAGCCATGATGAACCTTTCCTAAAATAACGATCAGCTCGCATCTGCGCCCTCTTTTCGTTGACACCCAATCCCATTGAAAATACGAATTTGAAGAAAGAAAGGCACTCCGTACCTTGTTGAAATTCGTCATGACAATTCTAAACCCCTCATTCTCTCGCCCGACTAAGTTCTCAATAGGAACGAACACGTCATCCAGCTCGACGAAACTCGCTCCTCCAGCCTTTTGACCGGAATTCTCGATTCTTCTCCAACTGAATCCTTTGCTATTCACAGGAATCACTAAAACTGATATTCCCATTGCACCGGGTCCTCCGGTTCTCACTGCAGTCGTCATGTGTGTTGCCCACGGCATTGCTGTGATCCATTTTTTGTATCCATTCACGATGAAGCCCTTCCCATCGGGTGTTTTTTCCGCCGTCGTCTGGATGTTGGCAACATCCGAGCCGCCAGACGGCTCTGTGATGCCAAGACAAAACGATGTCGAGAAATTAAAGAGACCAGGCAACCACTTCTCCCGCTGCTCTTCTGTGCCGTAGTGAAGAATTGGAGGTACGCCAATGACTGAGCCACCTGCAAGCGCGGCCATGACTCCTCCTTCTACCCTATTCACTTCATCCGTTGAAATCATTAGATGAAATACGTCTAGTTCGGCGACAGGGATTCCTGCAGGGCCTGGAATATCTTTTGGTCTGTATTTTGCAGGAACATCTGCGAATGGATACCCCGATCGCGCCCATGCCAGGCGAGCCTTAAGCGGAACATCACCTTTAGCCTCCCATTCGAACATGTAAGGTTTTACCGTCTCATCTATGTATTTGCGGAGTTGATCGCGTAGACGTTTGTGAGTAGAGTTGTAGTACGGAGAGCTAAGGGAGCTATACCACGAGGGTTCACTCCAAGGGGCTAGATTACCGAAGACCTCTTTTGCAGACGAGGGGGTTTCTTTCTTTGGAGTGGCCATTGTGAAGGATGGTAGATGGATTTAGATGGTGAGTTGGACATGGTAAGCTTGTGGTGATATGTGTGCACTCTTGTATGGTTATGGTGAGGAGGTGCCTCGGCTGATGCTCTGGATAATGCAAGGGATGGGAGCTTGGGCCATGTGGGTGAGTTAGCAAAGGGTGGGGACGAATCATTGTTCTGGCCTCATAGGCAACTCCACTGTGCTGGATATCTTTCCCCGTGCTTGGAAGGGGATATTGTTTTGGCAGAACTTGGCGAGGCCGATATGGAATATTGAAAGGTAGGATTTTGTATGTCGTTGCTATTTCACTATCTGTTTGATACCAAGGAGCTCGGACTATTTAACGCATCGGGTACACCTCAGTTTGCATTTTCCATATAAACGACATGGCACTATTCTATGTCTTGGATAGAAATTATATGATCATGTCCTGTTAGGCTGGGCCCTTTCAATAAACTCCCTATTAAGTTAGCAAGGGTCTCGAAAATACGAGCACGGCACCTTCGTCATCTACCTGCATAGGTAAGCTCTTCCTATCATCTTCGTTCCAACGTCAACCCTCGCGACCAAGGGTATCAAACAGCAGCAGTACTCTCCACAATCCTTTGAAATGGTCAACGATGGAGGACTAGCTCTCTTCTGACGACGTAACTTCCGATGAGATAGATCGGAATTACCCAGTTTCCCCACTCCATACACACATCATGATATCCAATCCCAAAGCGCTTACGCTCAATGACCTCAATATTGATGTCCTCAATGTAATCATTAGCAAGCTTGGGAGATACGACCCCGACTATCACCATCAAAATTTCTGTCCGATCAAGAGTCTGTCTCTCGTGAATCGTGGTTTACGCGTCGTTGCCATTCCCTTTCTTTTCGACACCATCAAGGTTAAAGACTCTGAACAACCCTGGGATAGTGCCCTTCGCACCATTACCGACCTGGAACCTCACATAATCCCTTACATCAAAAACCTGGATTTCGAAGTCAATGAATCAGATAAAGGGTCAGAAAAATCTCATGAATCGCTATTACGAAAAATGCAGCAATGGATAAGATTCCTAGCCAGAATGCCTACACTAAAAAAATTCATTATAAAAATGCCCCAATCACACGCTAGGATATTCCACCAAGCACTCCGGGATTCATACATCGAGGAATTAGCAGCCATTCAGTCGTTACAGCTCGACTGTTGGTTGCACTACCTCATCCCACTATGCCCAAATCTCGTGGCCTTGAAGATCAAATCCGATATGAATAACATGAGCAGCGAGGAATTGGAAAAATACAAAGAGGAGGTTTTCCAGGCAGGAAGTCACGCTAAGAAGCTAAAGCGGTTTGATGCAAACATGCAATGGAGTGAGGATGATATCAAAGGTACGTGTTTCAACTTCTATCAACCACTCCTACCCACCCCTCGTTCACCTCCACTTTCAACATCCAATATCAATAATCCTTATTAACACTACTACTTAGCACTCCACACCAGCTCCCCAAACCTCACATACATAACCCTCATCGGCACCCGGAACCACCCAACCCAACCCTACCTCTCACCACTCGACACCATCATCTCATCCCTTCAAGCCTTCACCTTGCTAACTAAGCTAGAAATCGAGGATACGAGTACCCTGGACCTTGGTTTCTTGAATACGGAATTTCCGCCTGTATGGCATTCATTGTTTGTGAGTGCTACGAGGTATAAGGAGAGAAGGAATTGCGCTGCGAGGATGGTGTTTGGGGGGCTGGAGGGGCTTAGGGCTTTGGGGGTTGGGCCGGGATCGGCGGCGGTTAGGAGGGAAGGGAAGGGTGAGGTGTTTGAGTGGGTTGAGGTGTAGGTGTGAGATCGAAGGGTGAAGGGTTTGTATGTTAATTCATAGAAGGATGAGTGTTAGGGTGTTTAATGCAAATAGCTAGGGAGTGGGTTGTAATTATCAGCCCTATTCTATTCGTAAATTCTACCAGGATAAGTTCTATTTCGACATTTTTATTTTTTTTTATTTTTTTTTCTTTCTAAGGAATAGGAGAGAATAGAACATAAAATAAAAACTTCACTAACTCTTACCGTCAATCTAATGAGCTTCTCTTTTCTTTCTTTATCAGAGGATCTTATATAACGACAACGCAATTCGTGATCTCTCCAAGACCATGGATTCTCACAATAGAAAATCACACATGTATTCCTTGATGGGGATTCCCTGCCCTCTCTCTTTTCTTTTTATATGATATTATCGAGGAGGGATGTAGATATTTGGGAGATGCATTACGGGAACGAAAGGAAATTTGATGATAGAACGAGATGATGAAGATCTAAGTTTAAGGATAAAAGAAGAGATATAAAAGTAGTCGGATTGACTGTGATAGACATTTGCAATTTGATAAAGAATGAGATGGACTTAGGCAAGAAGGGTGACTTAGCTGTGGTGAAAAATGAAATTGTTGATACTGTTAAATAAGAAATAGGAAGCGCGGGGAATTTGTTGATGTTTTACTATTCAAGTTATGAGGAACAGGGAGATATACGGGGTATTCGTTCGATGTTTAAGCATCATGGAGGTTATGTAATATCCTTCGCATTTTGTATGGGATCCGTATACGCTTTTTGACCACGCGGCAATTAATGACCTTGGAAGGTACATAAGTAACTATAAACCCTAGAATAGGAAACTTACTTTTTACTTCTTTAATTAGGATAAGATCCGTCTCATTAACAAGAGAGAAAATGCAGTAGTTAGGTCAACCTCTATACCAAGGGAATGTACATACATCGTTAGGCAACGGCGGTTTCAACGAGCTCCTTCGTAGATAACATTCCGTTTCATCGCTGTACAGTAATCCTTATCCCCTCCCCCGTATCTTTGAATTGGCCCATACCAAATGACAGCGTCATTCTCAAAAATGGATAAGTCCTGATGTTAAGAAAGGAAGGACGGAAGCTGAGAGAGGAACGAAGCAAAAGGCCCCACCAAACTTGAATCCTTCAGCACAGATCAACCAACAAAAACGTGGTGATACGTCAATAGCCGGAAGATCCTCCAACTAAACGATTTCAGGCAGAGCTCACAGTTCTAACTCTTAAAGTTCACCTTTCCAATTCATCCTAACTTTCTTTACCTTTATGTTGTATGAACCAACAAGCAGACATCATGGCCTCTTCATCATCTCACGACGGACAATCCAACCAGCAACAAGGTACTACCCTAGGATCTCTCCCTATACATGAACCTTCTAATTAGCCTATATTCCGCTGAACAAGGATCGTCTTACAGGTACCCTCCATGTGCCGTCGCCTGTCTACCCCGATGACCTGGTACCGGAAAGCAGTAGTAGTGATGTGAGTAACGAGAGGAACCGGAGTCTCGGTGCTGTTGATGGATGGATGCCCTTGCGATTTTATCTTAGCCTTTTCGGATTATATGCCTATTTTGATTTTTGTTCTTTATTGGTTTTTGCCTTCTGTCAGCCTTGTACATTGGACCTCTTTTTTATTTATTCTTTCTTTTGCGCATCTGATCATTTGTTTCTGATGGATTGGGAATGTTTAGGATAGTGCGAGTGAACGGACAAATGCTGACTCGGCGGTTGGTGGGTTGAGCTATGCGTAAGTTTCAACTGCCCGTCTCGCAATGTCATATTTCCTTAGGTTTAGGTAAAAGGTGATGCTGACCTATTCGACAAACATGTAGAAGTTCAACTACTTCTGCAAGATCAGAAATCTATGCGCATGTCGAGGAGTACGGTAGAACCTATCATGGGTACAAAGCTGGAAGTCAGTGGTATCCGTATCTCCACATATTGGATCTCAATAACTCTAACATATCTCCCCTGAAGAATACCTAATACCAAATGACGAGGTACACAATTCCCTCCCCAGAAGAAACCCAATATATCTAAGCTAACAGCCCCCAGAAAGAAAGAGACCGCCTAGGTACATACACTATCCCATTAACCCAACAACCTCCTCTAACCAACCCAAACCTCCAGACCTCCAACACATGCTCTTCCTCCAAACCCTTGACCAAAAGCTCTACCTCTCCCCCCTCGCCAACCCCCGCCGGGTCCTCGACTTTGCAACCGGCACCGGCATCTGGGCCATGGACTTCGCCGACCTACACCCAGAAGCACAAGTCCTAGGCACAGACCTCTCACCCATCCAACCCACCTACGTCCCTCCAAACTGCGACTTCGAAATCGCCGACGCGGAAGATGAATGGAATTTCACCTTCCCCTTCGATTTCATCCACGGCCGCGCAATCCTATCCTGTTTCACCGATCACCGAAGCATACTAACCAAAGCGTATGAAAGCCTAACACCAGGCGGCTGGCTAGAACTCCAGGATGGATTGTTTCCGTTTCAGTTTAAAGTCGCGCCGCCAGCGGATACGCCTTTACTTCTCTGGAATAACCACATTGCGGAAGCGGCGAGAAGATCTGGAAGGTCTTGGGATAATGCGCAATACTATGCTCGCTGGATGGCTGAAATCGGGTTCGTGGATATTGTCGAGAGGAGGTTTTTTTGGCCGAGTAATCCGTGGGCGAAGGGGGAGAAGATGAAGAAGTTGGGGGTTGTGTTTAATGAGGATATTTTGCAGGGGTTGGAAGGGATTAGTATGAAGCTTTTTACGAAGGTGTTGGGGTGGGAGGAGGATAGGGTTAGGGAGTTTCTGGAAGGGGTTAGGAGGGATTTGTCGGATCCGAAGATTTATATGTATGAGACTATGTGAGTGGTTTGAGTTCCTTTTGTGAGGGTTGAGCTAATCGGTAAATAGTGTTGTTGTTTATGGGAGGAAGCCTGAGAAGGTTGAGTAGGATGGTTGTGGGAGCTTGGGATGGTATATACAGATCGAATGGGAAGTATGGGAAATGGAATAGAAACGTGAATAGTTAGTTGCCATTTGAGAAAGAAGTATATGAAATACACTTTAGATATGATATCAAAAAGATCTAACCTGGCTACCGATGAAATATATATATGATTTTTATATATACGCCCACCCAACACAAGTAGAATACACAATAACCACTTCGAGTTCCAATTCAGCCTATCGTAAAGTTGTATCTAAGACTACATCTTACAAGGAAATATCTTAGCATGTTCTTCAAATGGAAGAGGAAAGGAAAAAGTGGAAGGGGTTTATACGATACCTGATTTAAAAGCTACAAAAGAGTCAAGAGGTAATAAAACACTCATTTCAAGTTAACTAGCTCGAGTGATCAAATTCAAGGATTTCATACTCACCGCAAATCAAGGTAGACGATCGGGGAGGGGACGGGGGGAGGGGCACAAATCGATATCTTCAACTCTAAAAGAAAATAGGCCATATGGACATCTTAGGGGATAGGCCATGGTTCCCGGGGCAGGCAAGAGGGGCGATAAATTAAAAAGGAAAAAAGCAATCAACACCCGCTTTTCAGCAAAAGCACCCATCTTCGATAGGTAAATCCGACAGATCAAAAGGAAGTAAATCAACGACCGACATGCCAAGGTTGATCTGGAACCATTCCCGATTTCCTTCTAGTATGCCCCTTAACGCCAGACGAACTCCCTTCTCTCGAACCGCTGCCATGAGCCCCAGATCCATTCCCATTAGTCGTTCCGTGGTTTGATGCCCTGCCCTTAGCCCCGTCGTTTTCGTCCCCCCCATTCGCATTCGCATCAGCCGATGTAGTCGTGGTCGCGTCGCCAGAAGAAGTCGCGTTTGGTGACACCTGCTGAATTCCAGATGTCAGTAGGTGAATGTCGAAACAGGAGAGGTTAATCCGAGACCTCTCCATGATTCACCCGCTTCTTCTTGTCCACACTGACGATGGTACGGGCGGGGCGAATGATTTGTAATTGATTGTCCTCCGCTGCGCCTAGCATTACCCACGGGTCGTTCTTGTTCCAGTCGAAGTCGCAGATACGGTTTGTGAAGCCGCCGTGCATGAAAATCCTAGATGAACGTTTTAGAAACAGGTAATAATAAGAAAGTTTGGTTGATAACTCACAGTTCTGGTGGTCCGTCTTCCGCCTCTTCTTGCGTCTGTTCTTCGCCAATCTTGCTAGCATCCCAGAAACAAATTCGGCGATCGTAACTTGAGCTAGCAAGGATTGAATCCTCATGAGGATGCCATTGCAGACTGACAACAGGGTCGCGGTGATTTTCGAAGGAGTGGACTTTCTTCTGGAAGTTACGCAAGTCCCAAAGTGCGACAGTCTTGTCTGCCGAACCAGTTGCTACGATGGTCTCGAATTTAGGATGGAAGGCGACGCAGTTGACTGCATCGGTGTGCGCATCTGCCTTGTAGAGGGCCTTCTTATGAGTATCCATACGAGTATCAATCACCTGACAGGTCAAGTCGTCGGACGCAGTTCCGATCCACATGTGGTGAATTGGATGATGTTGAACGTCGTTCACAATCGCGCTGTGATGCTCGTAGGTGTGGATAGGCGAGATGGACCTCTGTGCCTTGCTGAACCCAGCCTTGGTGTCCCAGACTTTCACAGTAGTGTCCTCATTTCCTGTCGCAATCTGGCCCTCATGAAAGGGACTCCAGCTTAGCCCGAATCCTTCTTTCCGATGACCGACCAACTCCATTTCGTACTTGATGGTGCCATCTGATCGGGGATTGCTCTCGTGTTTGGTCCGGTCGAAGATCAGGACTCGTCCATCCACACACAACGAAGCAATGATGTCGGGATTCTGAGGCTGGTATCGCGCCTTGTTGACTTCGCCGGGGTGGTTGATCTTTTGGATGATGTTGAATTGGAAAGGTTGCTTAGCATTTCCATGGCCACCAATCTCACCACGCTGCTCGTCGTATTCGGCCGGGTTAGGAACGATGAGGTCAGGGATCTCGACCGTTGCGATCTGGAGGTAGTTCTGGGCAGCACCAGAGGTGTGAGTTCCAAGAATCATGCGGTGTTGGCTCATGGCGGTGCCTTGAACGGGCCGCTTGTCTGGAAGCCATTGGGTGGTTAAGGTGGGCCACTCGAGGGCGCGCGAGTAGAGGAGGTCGTAGAGGAAGGGCGAGTTCTTTTTCCATATCTTGTACTCTTCATTGACGATCTTGGCCTCTACGGCTTCCTGCTCCTCGTGCTCGCGGGCGTCTAGGTGATCTGATTTGTTAGTAGGCGGGAAAAACTGTAGCGAGGCTGTTGCGAGATGTACCGCTCATGGAGTCGTCCATGGTTATGGAAGAAGGAAATATTTGTGAATTCCGGTGCAGAAATAGAAAAGAACAGTTGCTTGCTTTCTGGCTTGCTTTTATTTCTTGGGTGGTTGATTGATGCCAGGTGAATGAGAGCGCTGGACAGAGAGAGGCGGGAGAGAGAGAGAAGTGGACGACGGGTGGTGTTGGTGTTTGGCGTTGGGGAAAGTGATGGGGGAGCTTCGACCAGAGATTGACGCGCCTTACCTTGCCATCACCGCACGGAAGCTCCCTCCAGGGCTCTTAACGCGCGACGACGCTACCCGAGCTTAGCACGTGCACAAGCAGCGACAGCCAGACAGGGCTCGCTTAGTCAGTGACGTCGTGCGTGGATGTAAATAGGCCAGCGCTTTGCCGCCCTCTTCTACCCTCTTTGAGGACCCCAGAGTCGAGAATCTACACCCTTTTTCCTTATTCTTCCCTCTCCTTGCCAGAGGCGCACTCCAGCGACCTCGCATCTCTCACCTCGCCTCTCTCGTTCTCACTCTTTTTCCGCCGCCACTTGTCGCGAGCTCAACCGAGCCAGCCCTACAGTGGTTGAATACTACTCATCACTTATCGCCCATATACACAGCCTGAACCACCGCCATCATGGGTGTTCCTAAGTTCTTTCGGTGGATGTCCGAGCGATATCCCGCCATTTCTCAACTCATTGCTGAGAATCGCATCCCGGAATTCGACTGTCTTTATGTATTATTGCCTCCCAACACCCCGCTGACTGCACTGACATGGCGCACAGCTCGATATGAACGGCATTATCCATAATTGCACCCACAAAGACTCCGACTCCCCGACCTTTCGTTTGACGGAGGACCAGATGTTCATTGCCATCTTCAACTACATTGAACATTTGTTTGGAAAGATTAAGCCACAGAAACTTTTCTTCATGGCTATCGATGGTGTTGCTCCACGAGCGAAGATGAACCAGCAACGAGCGCGCCGATTCCGGACGGCGCTGGATAATGAAGTAGCTCGGGAGAAGGCCATTCGGGAAGGCGTAGAAATGCCCAAAGAAGATCCCTTTGACAGCAACTGCATTACTCCCGGCACCGAATTCATGGCCAAGCTCACCAAACAACTCAAATATTTCATCAACAAGAAGGTCTCCGAGGACATTGACTGGCAGGACGTGGAAATCGTCTTATCTGGCCATGAGGTCCCTGGAGAAGGAGAACACAAAATCATGGAATATATTCGACAGGCCAAATCGCAGCCTGATTACGACCCTAATCGGCGACACTGTCTCTACGGACTGGACGCTGACCTTATTATGCTTGGCTTATTAAGCCACGATCCACATTTCTGTTTGTTGCGAGAGGAAGTCACTTTTGGTCGACAGAACCAGAAAAAATCCAAGGAATTGGAGCATCAGAACTTCTATCTTATGCACTTGTGTATAGTGCGTGAATATTTGGAGCTGGAATTCCAAGAGTTGGAGGAGCCTGGAGCTCTCGGCTTTCCATTTGATATGGAACGTGTGATTGACGACTTTATTCTTATGGCGTTTTTCGTTGGCAACGATTTCCTTCCGAACCTACCGCATTTGCACATTAATGAAGGTGCGTTGGCTCTGATGTTTGGTGTTTACAAGACGGTTTTACGTAAAGCTGGGGGATACATCAACGAGCGCGGTGTTATCAATCTAGAGAGGCTGGCCTTGCTCTTGGATGAACTTTCCCACGTTGAATACCGCTTTTTCGAGTCGGAAAATGCAGACGCGAGCTGGTTCAAAGGCAAACGTTTAGAAAAGGAGGACGTAATGGAGAGGACGAAGAAGCGTGGGCAGCCTGTGATTTCTTCAGAGCAAAGGGAAATTTTCAAGAAGATAAAGGAATACGTTGTTAAGAATCTTGGCAAATCGGACTCAACACCTTATGACCTTCCAAAAACTTTACCAGCCCGAGACCGAAAGTTCGTTGAAGAGCTCGCCGATAGTCTCCATTTGCAGTGGAAGACTATTTCTGACGATGAAGGAGAGCGGTATATGCAACTGGCATTCCCCCCTAAGCCTCAATTGGATGATGATGACGACGAAGATTCCGACATTGACGAAGAAGAGTCGAAGAAGGCCATTACTAGAGTCCTGCATCGATATGAAAATGCTAAGGTGGTGGACGTCTCTCCCGAACAAGCCCAAGAAGCCATGGAGAAGAAGTACGAAGAGAAGTTTCAGACTTGGAAGAATGACCATTACGTGTCAAAGTTCGGATGGGGCCTTGACAATGAAGAAGAAATGAGGAAGTTGACCGAAAATTATGTGCAGGGTCTTCAATGGGTACTGTTCTATTACTACCGAGGTGTTGCATCTTGGCCTTGGTTCTACGGTTATCATTACTCTCCCATGATTTCTGGTAAGCAGTTCTTTTAAATGGTTGTAAAGCAGTCGTTAATGTTATCGCAGATGTCAAGAAGGGGCTTAAAGCAGACATGAACTTCAAGCTAGGACAACCCTTCCGCCCATACCAACAACTTATGGGTGTGCTGCCCGATCGAAGCAAGAAGATTGTACCTTTCTCTTATCACGATCTTATGACGAACCCTGACTCTCCCATCATTGATTTCTATCCCCGAGACTTTGACCTTGACATGAATGGAAAGAAACAGGATTGGGAGGCCGTCGTAAAGATCCCTTTCATTGATGAGAAACGACTACTCGAAGCCATGACTACCAAAGAGCATCTCCTCAGCGATGAAGAACGTGCGAGGAATGATTTTGGAGTTACGCTGAAGTTTACACAGCAGAAGGATCTGGATTATGTTTATCCTTCTTCTTTGCCGGGGATCTTTCCGGATATTGAGCATTGCTGCTGTGTTGAAAATATTTTCGAGTTGCCGACCATGGAAGGACTTGAGGTCTATGTTGGTCTCATGGACGGAGTGAAGCTAGGTGCCGCAGCCTTGGCAGGGTTCCCGAGTCTGAAAACCTTACCCTTCGCAGCTCAGCTTGGATTCCATGGTGTCAGCGTTTTCCAGCAAGAGAGCCGAAATGAGAGCATGGTCGTCAATCTTTTGGAATCCGAACAGCGTGGAACCCTGGCAGCTGCCAAAGAGAAACTCGGCAAGGCTATTCATGTCGGATATCCATTCTTACAGGAGGCTAAAGTGGTCAAAATATCCGACGAATTATTTGATTATACATTGCCTGAGCAAGGTGGCCCCCAAGCCCCAATCCAAACTCCCCATGGACCAAGGGAGATTGAGCAATTCAAAAAGCGCGCTGATCGTATCGAAAACACCTATAGCCGCCGACTCGGTATGATCATTGGACCGGTAGAGGCGCTTGTGCATGTAGAAATGCTTAAAGGCCTGAGGAAAAAAGAGGATGGATCGACCGTCAAAGAATATGCCGAGATACCCGGGGTAGAACCCGAGTATGCTACGCAAACAATTGTTGACGAAGTCATCAGTATCGACCCGCGCTTCATAGAGAGGGAAGCTCTCCCGATCGCCGAAGAATTTCCAGAGGGCTCAAGAGCGTTTTACCTAGGCGATTATGCATACGGCCGACCACTTCAAGTTATTTCTCATGAAGGTGAAAAGGCTACAGTGTGGGTCTTGACTTCCGCCGGCCGTGAGCCGGAATTTGGACGCGAAGTTGCTCAGCGGGCTGAAGTTGTGACCCCTTATATTCCATCTTATGCTGTTGCTAAAATGCTCAACCTCCACCCTTTGGTATTGAGCAAACTCACTTCAGCATTCTCCGTAATGTCGAGCGGTCTACGATTAAACCTCGGTTTGAATCTTAAATTTGAGGCGAAGAAGCTTAAAGTGTTAGGTTATTCCCGTCGCAACCAGTCTGGTTGGGAATACAGCCATAAGGCGGTCGAACTACTCCAGCAATACATGATCAAATTCCCAGAATTCATCGCCGGAGTCATTCGAAATCCTAAAGGTGATGTCTACAATGATGTAGATTTCTACCCGGAGGATGTGGCTAAACAAAAGATGAAGGAGATTGGTCAGTGGCTGAAGTCGATTGAAACCAAGAACTTTGAGAAGGTTCCTTTGGAAGCCGAGCAACTTGATTCAGATGCAGTGAAACTAATTGAACAGGCTGCAGATGAAGCTATTGCCAAGGGCCCACCTGCTGAACCTAAGAAGTTGAAGAACATTCCACGGAGTGCTTTGTTGAAGCCATCAGATGCAGAGCAACGTGTTGGAACGCAGAACTTTCACTTGGGAGACAGGATTGTCTATGTACAGGATTCTGGAAGGGTCCCTATTGGACAGCGCGGAACCGTTGTCGGAATCACGCGCACGTCTAGGACTGTACTTTTGGACGTAGTATTCGATACTACCTTTATGAGTGGCACATCCCTTGGCGACCGTTGCTCCCCTTTTAGAGGATCTACTGTACCGATTACGTCCGTGGTCAACATTACCGACAAGCAGCTTGTTACGTATTCTGCTGCGGCTGCTGCCAACCGACCCGCACAAACTAACCAGCCGTTGAAACCCGGCAAGTTTGGTGCACCCATCAATGCCGGGGGTCAAGGACAATATGTTCCGGCCGGTACACCCCCGCCATTAAAGGGCTCGTACAGAGGTGCGATGACGGGCCAGAGCAATGGCGCAGGACGTGGACGAGGTGACGCCAGTGCGGCTAGAGGCGGCGGCCATATGCAGAATGGAACAGAGCAGCAATTGCCAATCCACAATGGCCCGCCTCGAGGCCGTGGCGGCTTTGCTCCCCGAGGACAATTTGCATCGCGGGGCCAGGCGAACGGTCAAGCATCTCGAGGAAATTCTAACAACGGATTCACTCCTCGTGGAAATTCCAGCAACGGCTTTACCCCGCGAGGCAGAGGTGGAAATTCTAAGCCAAACCCAAATAATCGTGGGTTTACCATCACAGACACGAGTGATCCAACTGAAGGTGTTGTTGAGAACAACCCCAACTTCCAGCCCCGCAACTACCAAAATGTTCCGCCTCCCAATAACCTGGATGCTCCTAGGGGTAGGGGACGCGGCCGCGGCGGAAGGGGAGGATATCGTGGTCGAGGCTCTCACCGTGGAGGAAACAAGTCCACTCCAACTCCCGCCGAGTAAATGGGCTTCAACCATCTGACTCAAAACCCTTGCGGAATGGCATAGGCTTCGTGCTTATGTTACACTCTAACAAGGCATCAATGTCGTGTGTAGACTTGTTATGAATTCTTGGAATTGGCATTTTTGTATTCGGGAACCATTCCTTGATATAAAATGTGCTGCTACCTTGAATTTCAGCTAGAATAGGTAGAATAAAAACGGTTACCTCAATTGCCATGTGCCAACTATATTGTATCTTCGTGAATTCAAGTTCGTCCGATGTTATACTTACAACCTACGTTCATGCCAAGAAACGCGCATGGACCATCTGTAGGGCTGAAGTCCGGCACTCCAGAAACGTGTTAGGATGAAGACCAATTCCCTCCAGCACCACCAGGACAGGTGGAGATTCAACACAACTCCCCAGTTCAGAAGGCAAGATGCATTCCACTCTTGTGCGTGTACAGAATGTCTTTGGTTTCTTTACCACCGTGGCCTTCTCAGTTGCGGCCATCATCGCACTCTCCGTGATAGTTTCACCACAGACACCCTCCGGTAGCATCAAGCTGCGAAATGTCCAGGTGTATGGAAATCAACCCAGCCTTTCAGCAAATAATAAACTAATCATATTTGCAGAGTGAGGGGACGACCGCATTACTATAGCTACAAGAAGGAGGAATATGCACATGTCAAGTTTGATCTGGACGCAGGTTCGTCTCCAACAGCTCTCCGCTTTGCTATAGCAGTTTCTAAGTTCTTTGGCCATAGATTTAACCTCTCTCTTCAACTGGAATACCAAACAAGTCTTCCTCTATATCACCGCCACCTATCCCTCCGACAAACCTTCAGAACCCCCCTCCCAAGCCATCATCTGGGATGCGATTCTAGCTTCCCCTTCTGCACCGTGGCACCAGAACCACTACGTCCACCCGTCCAAAAGCTCTAAGACTACTCGATCCAAAACAAAGGATAGGAAATCACCATACCCACCAGGAGAATTGCATTTGCAGAACCAACGGCCAAAATACCAGATCACCGATATCAGTGGGAAATTGCAGAATCGGACAGACGCCGTACTCGAGTTGGGTTGGAACGTGCAGCCATGGGTCGGAGCATTAACATGGGCGAACAAGAAGGATTTTGGGCAATGGAAGGCTCTGAAGGGAGGCAGGAGCGCGGAGTTCACGTTTCCCGAGATCAAGACGAAGAAGGAGAGCGATTTGGGGACAGAGAAGGGCGGTGAGAGCAATAGAGGAAAGCCTGCTTAAGCAGTGTGGTTGCGCAAGGGATGATAGATGGTTTGGAGCCAAGCAAGAAAACGGAGCCAATGCCGGTATTTCCTTCAATCCAAGATACGTACCTGGGACTGTATTCCCCCCTGCATACGATTTTCACACACAAGGTTCCCCTGATGTTGGAGGGACTAGATTGGAAGTGAATGACTGTGTTCGGTGAGAAGGCGTAGCAGGCATCCATATATGGATTGCGGGCCTTTGTCGAGTAAAAGAGGTTCGCTCCGTTAGGGCGGTTGAAAAGGGATCTGGTGCATGGCATGCAAGTCAATCTCACTTTCGTAACTGCTAGGTCTAGGGCGTGTAGGGCGTGACGTGCTGGAGCACGGAGGGCTAGATTGTATCAAACTGCGGTCGAATCCCGTGTGCATGGTAGTACAAACGGGCACTAGTGAAGCAACCATACGAGTGATAGGATGATGGCGGTCTTGCCCAACAGACACGTGTGTTGCGGCATCATATCCACTTCCCCCCAGGATCATGCATCGGCCTAGGCCTTGGTTAGAGAGGGCGATGGCCGATGATGCATGAACGGTTGATGCTCGAACATTCCCCATATTTCAATTCCTCAAACCCACTCGGGAGGTGGAAGGATGCTCTAATGTTTCGATAGGTACGACGGGCAGTGAGCAGTGTTAGACATCTGGTGAGTAGTAGTTAGATACTCGCCTCTCTGCATCCTAAGAGGGGGGAATAGCTCCAAACAGAGAGGAGTCACTGAACGGGAGACGGCGGGGGGTGGTTGATCAGTGATGATACTCGGATGGTGTAGCAGATGCAGGTGTAATGATTAGGCTGCATGAACCTAGGACCGGATCAAGCGAGTTGTGGGGTAAGTAGATTTACTCCAACAAGGGCACAACCCCAGATTCTGAAACGGGTCTGTGACCCTCTCTGCACTCCCTCTGCACCCCAACTGCACTCTCGCTACACTGGACCTGCACTCCATTCTGCACTCCGCATATCCCCAAGTGCCGACCCACGAGTCAAGTCCCATTGTCTCTGTACCACCAAGCTAAGGTTTTGGCCATGGACGGGGCGCGGCCTGCCTGCTCTCTTGGGGCCTGCCACCATCCTCTCTTGCTACTGGCCTTCATGCTTTCTTTCCGTCTGTCTATCCATCTATCTGGAGAGATTGCAGCTGGGTAGTGGGCATGAAGCTGAAATTTCCTAGCATGCTCGTTTCTTATTAAGTCTTTCGTTCCGTTCATTGCCATGGCTTGTCTTTTTTTTTTTATTTTCCCTTGTTATCGAGACTCTTTCTATCTGTCTGCTGGACCAGATTTCCTAGTCCATCCTCTCGTTTACTTTTGGGGGTGGGATCGTTGACTTCATACTTTACTTTTTTCTTTCATGTCCTCTTGGGTTTCGGTGGTAGTAACCTTCGTTTTTTTATTGCCATATCTTCCTTTCTGTCGTTATCTATATCAGCCGCGGGAATGGTCACCTGCAAAGCATCCGCTCTAACCACCACCACCTCCCCCTCCTCCATCATTATGGATCTCCCAATGGCTACACCAACGACCACCATACCGACAATGACATCTCGTCCTCTACCCGTCTCTCCGCAAAATCCATGGTGGCAAAATACCGGCCCGGATAGCAATATGGCTCCTTTACTTCTGGGCATAGGGGGAGTTTTCTTATTCATCGGACTGGGGTTATTGGCAGCAAGGGCGTGGTCAAGACTTCGACCAGTACCATGTTTGCATTGGGATGACTGGTTGATTTTCGGTGCGGGTGTAAGTGGTCACTTCCCTTCTCATGATAAATCTCAAATACTTCCTTCCATCTTCTATAAAAATGAAAAAAAAATCAATCAACACACTCTATAGAATCACACCACTAACAAATCAATTCCACCCACACAGCTCCTAGCAATAACCCACTACATGCTCCTAATCGCCTGCGTCCACCACGGCTTCGGCCACCCATCCCGCTTCGTAACCCGCGAAAACCGCATGACCGCCAACCGCCTCCTCTTCATCAGCCAAGTATTCTGGTACTGGTCGATCCTCCTAATAAAATGCTCCGTAGCCTCCCTCCTCCTGCGAATCAAACACACCAGCAAACCCTGGCGAATCTTCCTCTGGACCATAATCACAATCCTAGTCCTAAGCGTGGCAACGCAAACCTTCTCCCAATTCATGCAATGCATCCCGTACGCCGTATTCTGGGACCCGCGCCTCCTAAAACAAGCCTCCTGCTGGGTCCGCAGCGCCATTAACACAAACATAATCATGTTCAGCTCCATCTCCATTTCCAGCGACTTAATCTTCTCCCTCCTCCCACTAACCCTCATCCGCACGCTCAACCTGCCCAAACGCGAGAAAATCGTCATGTGCATACTTATGGCCTTGGGACTTTTCGCGTCTGCCGCATCGGTGCTACGGACCCTGGAGTTGCAGGGTTTTTATACGTCTAGGGATCTTTTTAGGACGAATGTTAGGATTGCGCTTTGGGCGACCCTGGAACAGCAGTTGGCGCTTATGGCGGCAACGATTCCGACGCTGAAGGCTTGGTTTGAGAAGTGTTTGATTAGATTGGGGTTATTTTTTTATGAGGAGAAATCCGAGACGGTTGTTAGGGAGGCGTTGGCGGGGATGGGTTTGATTGATGGGAGGAGGGATGGGGAGGGTGAGGCGGGTGGGTTGGGAACGGGGATGG
>AJFL01003554.1:0-48565 GCA_000467735.1 Rhytidhysteron rufulum CBS 306.38
GGTCCATCCGAGCCAATAGCGGTATCATTCATATGCCCGATGGTTCCATACGAGTTATAGATCAGGTTAGACTGATCGCTACTTTGACGTCCTTCGAAGTTATGGATATTGATTTGATTGAGGATTTTAGTGGCAGATTGTTCGGAACGGTACATTGAGTTATCTTTGTATGAAAGACATGTTAGTGGAAGTTCAGCTTTTGAAGTTTCTTTGGTTTGTATCGTAATCTAGTTCTTCATCTGTGGAGCGTGATTTGAATTACCTCTGTAATGGGTGTAACCCATGAATGCCCGCTCATTCCCATCCAGTCGATTGTCTTGGAAACTACTCTCCCCGATTCTATCTTGATATTGCACTTCCGCTTTCGAGTAACCTCGATGATTGCAGCAATTCCAGTCTAAGTGATTATATTAGCACGTGCTACCGACAAAGATGAGGATGCACATGTTCAGCATACCACTATGAACTCTTTGGTTTGTATCTGCCTCTATCTTTTCGTTGCATCTACAGCGCAAATCTCTATTCTCCGTGTAGTTCTCAGACTTAATGTATTTTTTTGGTGGTCTCGGTGTTCTCATAATACCGATCCGCTTTGCTAGCTCCGCCTGAGATCGGTTACCAAGAGGCAGAGGACCATGTCAACTTCCAGGTCTTTCCCCAGAAGTGCGTCTGAAAGTACCAAAAGGGAATGGTACGTCGAAGATTGACGACAAGGCTGAGAAAGCAGTTGGGAATGGCGCGGAGAAATAAAATAAGCTAACCGGAAAGGGTAAATATATCAAAGAGAAGAACGATATGAAAGGATAATCCCTGACATTATCAATAATTACATTGAAGGTGTATAAATACTAGAACATTAAATGCAGACTTTGAAGAAATTCTATTCACCTTCAGCCAGCCTCGTGAGCTGACCTCTCGCTCGCTTGTGTGTACCCTGTCGATTGAGCAAGCTATACGATGTTCTCTCGGATGCTTCCCGAACCTGCTTACTACTGTTACATTCTTTTCTTCTAGAATTCCGGACTCAGCCTCATGCGTGTTCTGCGATTTAGATCTAAGCGCTGACGTCGTCATCGCCAACCCTTCCCTAACCTCGATCTAGCAAAGACTTCCCCGGACCCTTTTCTTTAATAAACACATGTAGTTCACCTTCCTTAAGGGTAGTTTCTCGGAACGACGCTACAGTGCAACAACGTTCGTAAGGCAATGGTGCCCAAGAGGCTCTGCCAATGCGCGATTATTCCACCACCGGGTTCATTGGGTGTGCCGAAATCGGCCTCGCTCGTTGTGCCTTCTCTTGTACTAAACACATCTATAGAAAGCTTGAAGGCTGCTTCGTTGGCGCTACGTAGGCTCCCTACAAGGAGTGAGGGTCATCTTCCATAGGGTCCGATCGTAGGAGGGTCTGGAATCGATCGATTACATCAAGAGAGCGTATGATGTCAGTCGTGGGATGGTTGCATTCCATCATGCCCAACGACCACGGCTCACCAAGGCCGAGCCATCCGGGGGTCGTCTTCGGCTGCTCCCGAAGCACCCCACGATTCACTGTATGTATCCATGGCTGTGTCAAAAGTGGGGTTTCCAGAATGCTACAATCGAAACGCTTGAGTTGGTGTGAATTAAGCCGTTATTGATGTCCGATACTCATCATATCCAGCCTATCCAGGATGTCATCCCCCACTCATAGACTCCCAACGTTCACTCCCCCCATCCGCGGACACGGGCCTGCTCTATTCCGGATCCTGCCCTTCCGTGCCATCGCCGGTGTCAGTACGCTTCTGACCACTTCGTTCAATATCCTCCTCTAACTCTTCCTCCTCTTTAGCATCGTAAAACCCACGCTCATTATACTCCTTATCCATGCGATGCATGAGTTCTTCCCCGGGCAATAATATACTTCTATCAATCGCAAGCGGCAGCCCTCTATGCCGTCCTCTAACCATAACAAAAAGCATGATAACTTTACTCAATGTCTGGAAGGCACCGCTCAGGCTGTAGTTATCGTATGGAATACCAGTGCTCAAGCCGACAGTGCCATATGCGGATGTGACTTCGAACAAGATGGAGAATATGGAAAAGCCAGGTCGTGAGGCATTTATTTTTCCACGTTCGATTATACAGATGAGGAACCACGCGAGAATCTGGAACCAGATGTCGTATGCTAATTGTCTTCGTAAATGGTGCCCAAGACCACCTCCACCGGAGTTGTTCTGATCTAGGCCGATGGAACGTTCTTCGTAAGTATTTGTCTTTCTGAGGGCCATGACGAGTGGAAAGCTGGAAATGTACATCATAACCAGATAGGCAACAAGAAGTGCTGGAGCTAGATAGCTGATGTTGATGATATACGAACCGCAGGTTCTCAATCCCGTGGCTTGGAAGAGACCATCCATTATCCTTGTGCCGACAGGAATAGACATGACCTCTGGCATTCCAAGATTTAGAATCTCGAAGAGAACCCATGCGGCAAGATCAATACCAAGTTGTATGGCGAGTAGATACCACGTCTCCTTACTCGGGAAAAGGTATATAAAGCATCGACGTGGATGATGAAGCAAAAAGGCTAGAGTATGTCTGAAACGAGACTGCTCTGGGCAAAGCTTTTCCGCTGTCCATATGATTAGTCGTAGAAAGATTGGAAATTGCGTCTGGCCTGCTAGTGAAAGACCTCCGGTGACGATGAGGATAAAGTAGTAGGACTGAAAGGGAATGTAGTTCGCGTTAAGCAAATTCAGCCCTCCGTTTGCAAACTGGGAGACACTGGCAAAGAATGCCCACCATCCAGGGCCCAGGTTGCCAGGCTGTGAGCTATGAAGTATGTTCTTGACATCGCTACGGTAGGCGTAAGGAACTAGAAACAGTACACCAATCAGTAGCCAGAAGACCTGGTAGCCAACAAGGATAAAGAGCAGTGTTTGTAGAGCGCGGTATTCGACGCCACCAAGCTCGAGTCGTTCATGCTCGCTGAGATCGCGAAACCTTCCTCTAGTATCAAAACTAGGTTTAAATGACAGGTAAGCTGGCTCTTCAGGCTGCAGTCGTGTGCTGATGCTGCTGAAAACCTTCCCAAAGAGATCTTGAATGGCCTTAGTCTCCCAGGGCGCCGGGAAAAAGCCAAAGCCTGTTTGATGGTAATAAGTGCGTCGTCTCGCGAGGTTCGATGGCTTTTTATTCGATGTGGATGATCCCACGCTTCCCTTTCGTTTGCCCTTAGAATTTACACTTGATCCTCCCGGATTTCTCTGCCTGAGATTGTTATTGCCGTCCGACCTTCCAGCTTCTTGGTGTTCGATATCTTCGACGGCTTTGCGTGCAGCACCCGAGCATTGAACAATATCCGCCAACCTCCTACGGAAGTGGTATCGTCGGATCAGAACGATAAATGAAGACACAAATATCAAATTTCCAATAATGAGTAGGATGCATAATATAGCTTGTTGAAACCCAGTCAAGTAACCCAGGTTAACTGAATTTAGCCCTATCACAAGGTCAGCTTTATCTCTACAATAACGTCCGCTAGACTATGATTAACATACCTGTGGTTGTCATGGCACTACAACATAGGAATAGGGCATCGATATAGCGCAGTTTTGTGCCATTCTGGGAGTCCGGATCATCAGCTAGGCCTTCTCCGTACACGATAACCGAACTGATGGCTATGCAGACGACGAAGTACAGCATATGAGCTCTGTAGAAGTTCAATTGGAAGACTTCATTTCGTAAGTAGTGAAGGAAGTGCTCTGTCGCTTCATGGGGATGCTGGACCTCGTCCAATGGATCCCGCATATTGCCGATCCGCATCCAATGCTTTTTGAAGAACATGGGGTGGTCGTTAGATGAGATCGTGAGATTGCCATGACGGACAAATTGGCGTATCCGACATCATGACATCATAGCCTTTAACTTCTCGTCGGCTCTGTCCTGCGATAAATAATTCTTGTCATTTTTGGTAGTTACAATTGTTTAAAGCAAATAAATTTCTTGAGTTAGTTTACCAAGATAAAGAAAGTTTTCGCTCCTGCAAAAGAGGCGATCCATACTCTCCTTCCCATAGGATTTCCATTCCGAACTGACGAGAGGGTTTCTCAAGGGATCCTGCCACACATCTTTGGAGGTCAACCACTTCGTTGCTGGATAGCCATGCGATATATCCGTTGATATTTTTACTATGTTTAGTATCGGTAGGTGGTTGAGAAGGAGAGAGAAGAAATAGACCTTAATGGCATATAGAAATATGGTGTGTTAAGCTCAGGTACTTTGAGGGTTTATCAAAGTATTTGCTCAATTAGGAGCTGACTGCATTACCTGTGAATAGCCTTATCTACCACTTTTTCTTCTAGGATGGTGACGAATCTGAATAATTTCGACGGTATTAAATTAGATGGATGAAGGAAGACGCTTGAACATAAGGAGCTAGTTATTCCCCTTCAAGATCTCTATAGATCAAGATGAAAGGAAGAATAGACTTCAAATAGAGGAGCAACAAGTCTATAGATCCAAGCATCAAGTTCATCTAAAGACGATTCCGATCCTTCGCCAATGTACTAGTACTAGAATAGGAATAGAACGAACAATCTGACTTGCAACCAGGATAGAATCCTTCTGACCATTTTCCGTTTCTTCTCCTCGCGTGTTACGTTTTACTCTCTGACTCCCGTCTTACATACACGACAAAATACCATTTGTGGTAACCTGAGCGATGCCATACCGAGGGCGACCTTCTCAAGGTTGCAATAATTGCCGAACTAAGAAACTGAAGGTATGCTGCATATAATAAATGGGTTGCCTAATAATCTTTCTAATTCGCTTATGATACCCGGCCCCCTATTTCGAAATATTCAATGAACATATAATACTACGGAGGTGTACAGAGCATGGGCTAACCAATCAATCTACATAGTGCGATGAGAAAAAACCAACATGCACTCGCTGCAGCAAGTCGAATCAAGAATGCCAGTACAGAGATCCTGGAGACCTGTTTTTCCGGAATCAGACCGCGGTGGCGCAACAAAAAGCGGAGGATATGTGGCGGAGACGATCGGCCAAGTGGATAAATAAGACATCTAGTAGTGAAACTAGCGAAGAGACGACTCTCAGTGATAGCACAACTAGTTCAAGCACATCGCCGGGTCAGATTCCCCGAGGTCTATCCCCACAAGACCTATCGGGACCGGAACTGCGTCGGCTTGCCTATGAGCGGTTCTTATACGATTATGTTATGCCGAATACAGAGTCAGGACTCAACCCTCTTAATGATGGCATTCTTGATGTTCTTCCCAGCGTATACAAACGAGCGCCAGAAGGGTCAAGTCTCTCAGAAGTTGTGTTGGCAGTATCCTATGCCAATTTCGATACACGAATGACATGTCCAAAGGCTACTATATTAGGACGGGAGCACTATGGTAGAGGCGTCCAGATGCTCCGAAAGGAGCTCATGGAAACCAAGGAGATCGAGAAAAGCAAGATCATAGAAACATTGCTGATAATGTGGATGTTGGGTATGTGGGAGGTAAGTCCCGCAATTTGTTCCCTATCCGTCATTTATTTGGCACTGATGCTGATTCCTGAACTTTTTAGCTTGTGACTTCTGTTGAGTACAATGATAATTATCTTGCTCATAGAGAAGGTGCGAAAAGGTTAATGGGCATGTATCGTGTTGACCTCGAGTTGAACCCATCAGATATTCAGATCTTTAACTTGCTGTATGTTCAAATGGTGAGTATCCTTACACTCTGCTCTCGATATGCAATGAAGTTGTCGAGCTCACGTTATAAATTTAGCTATTAGGCGGTTTCCACACGGTAGTACCACCACAGTTGCCATACCACCTCGCACTCACCCAAGAAACCAGAGCCGGGTTCCGCCTTCTCGAACTGATGCACAAAGTAAATATAAACCAGACGCAGTGGCGTCAAGACCACCCCAACCCTCTAGGTTCCGATCAGCAAACATTGGGTACTCGAAGCGTGCAATTTCCCTACGCAGATCAACTCTTGCGAGTAGCCCTTGATCTCGAAGCCGAATTTGAAGAATGGGAACATAACATTCCTGATAACTGGCAATATACAACACTCCCAAACAACTCCATTGTACGGAATACATACCCGCCTTTCTGGAGAGCAATGATGCTAGATTCACCCGGTGCACCGTCTGAAATCCATGTGTATCCTACATTTAAGAAAATATGGTTACAAAATTACTTCCGCAACGCATGGATTGCCACGGTGAGGACCATTCTAGAGATGATCCAGCACATCAACTCGAAATATCCGGCACTACCGTCTTTGCAAAACTCGGGTTTTGATAGTACGGTCCTGGAAGCACATAGAATGCGTCTTACAACACGTTTGAAAAAACTCGTTAACGAGACTTGTGCGTCTTGTATAACGTGTGTGACGATTCCTATACCCGGCAAACCCACCACATTTTCCCTTTCCAACAACCCTTCCGCATCGACATCAGACCCGCTGGCGGATTGGCAGGCGGGCAAGGATGTATCCACGGTTGATGTTGTATCAATGAGATGCACTAGCTTTGTATGGTGTCTGATTATTGTATTAGGCGCGCTGGACTCTGGATCACTTCCGGGTCCCTCGTCTGGTAATCCGGTCTTAGAATTTGATGTTCCAAGTCGGAGGGAATGGGTGCGTAGAGTGATAAAATTCGTTGAGGTGGATACGAAATTCAAGAAGACGGAGGCGGGGTTGAAATGGGGGATGGTGCTTGATTCGAAGAGGAAGGTTAATATGGAGAAGCTTGAGTGAGAGTGTTTGGTTGGGTATTTTGAATGGTTTTACTTTGAATTTATGGACTATGGCGACATGTAATTTAGCTAAATACTAGATTTGTTTAGGTACATACGCGAGTATATGAAGATTCTTTTACTTGAACACATAAGGACATACCATGATTCTCAACTTAGTACATACACACAAGATCCAACCCGATTCTAATACATATAACACTACTAAGGATTTTTTTTGGTTCAGTCGTCGTCTACGCTCGATTTTCATGCTAGGAAACAACGTACGGGTAGTAATTTGGTTGCATTTATTGAAGCCGTCTTTCTCGTGGTCTAAATCGTGACTTTGAAAAGGCTTTCATAAAATTATTGAGAACGGCATTAATGATGAATTCTGGTTATTGTGTGAAGTTATTCGAGATGAACAGATCTTTAGAAACTGAATGAATTCCTGATGGAGGATCCCGAAAAAGACATGCCTTTGAAGAGATTGGGTACTAGTGCGCCCAGAAATGCTTTGAGGGGAAAAATCATCAGATGTTAGTAATTCCAGGTGCCCATGTCTCCCCGATCCGTTTGATTTCTTGAATGAATTTCCGACTCGTAATCTGAGTTGAGCCTACTCGTTTCTCCTCGTTCGCTGTGATGGGGGAGTGCTCATCAGGATTGTAGAATGGATTCCGCAAGAGAGCAATGTAAGCCGTTTGTAGCGCACGAAATGCCTGCATTAATTAATAAAATAAATAGTACTATACTCACTCTACTTACTGGTTTCAGATCCGCGTCCCGTAGTCCCACCGCCATGGTGTTCTTGTGATCAAGGATGTTGACCGGTTTGCCTTCCATATCGACCACGATCACGAATTTGACGCCCGTGTTGGTGAGCCAGCCGTACATGGCTAACCGCTCATCTACAGCCTGCAGGAGACCGAAATCTTGATCCGCGGTCTTGTGTGGGAGACGGGCTTCAAAGATGTCGAGACATGATGATAGAAGAAATGAGAATTCTAGAGGGGCACGCTCTTCTGGCGGAAAGAGTGATATGTGAAGAGGGTTGTTCTTGAATCGAATGAGTTTGATAGGATAATGAAATGAGAAGCTGTGAAGTATTCCTTACATGCTTTCCGATTATCCCAATGCATGCTATGGCTGGACTCCGACTAGCCATCCTCTAATGGACAAGGGCCCCTCTTGGACCGAGGCGGATTTTACGTGTTTGATCACCGACTGAAAAAAAGGTCCTGGATATGGGGATGTTATTAGGGTGATTTATTGCTTTGATCGATTTTGTTTGGTGTTGAATCTATCATGTCGTTGGCCAGGAAAGGAGAGGGCCGTGATGAGAGTTTGGTGTTCCGGCTAAGCGTCCCCCACTGGCCAACCAGATGAAGCTGAAATAATCGGCACGTGCATTGGCCTTGGCTGGACATCTTCGACATCACCGTTCATCCACCTCGACCCCAAACGCCACCCCAAACCTCTCCCCTCTCCGCTCCCTCACCACCGTCGCCCGGTCGAATAAGTGACCGCCATGTTGTCGACAACTAGGTCTGCTGCCTCAATGGCGCTGCGAGGTTCGTCCACGACGTCTTCAAGCTCTTCGAATTTCCTCGGAAGCTAACTTTCCGTACACAGCCAAACCCGCCACAGCTCTTCTCCCATACCGCGCAGGTTCCGCCGCCTTCATTTCCTCGACTTCCTCCAACAATGCGACGCCCATGCAGAAACCCGGTATCATTGCCGGAGGACCCCCCGCCCCACTACCTATGAAAAAGGCACGGACGGAGGTACCATTGCCGAGCCAGGAGGGAAAGAAGGGTGCTGTGCAATACGCATTGTATGTTACACTGCCACTATCCATGCCATTGAACGTGGATTGAAGCAATTGCTTGGGAGAATTGTGAGGCTGACATGCTCGTCAACAGAACAACCCTCGATCAAATAGCCAACTGGGCCCGTCAAAGTTCCCTTTGGCCCATGACTTTCGGTCTTGCTTGCTGCGCCGTCGAGATGATGCACCTTTCCACCCCTCGATACGATCAGGATCGTCTCGGTATCATTTTCCGTGCTTCTCCTCGACAGTCCGATGTCATGATTGTGGCAGGTACCCTTACCAACAAGATGGCTCCTGCTTTGCGACAAGTCTACGACCAGATGCCCGATCCACGATGGGTTGTATCCATGGGCAGTTGTGCAAACGGTGGAGGATACTACCACTACAGCTACTCGGTTACGAGGGGTTGCGACAGGATCGTACCAGTGGATATCTATGTTCCAGGATGCCCGCCTACTTCCGAAGCTCTGATGTACGGCATCTTCCAATTACAAAAGAAGATGAGGCATACGAAGATTACCAGAATGTGGTACAGGAAGTAAAGAATGCGTTTCATTTGTCATGGGGGTTTGGTCGACATGTTCATGTCTAGAGCGTTTAGAGGGAGCTCTCTACTTGTACAAATTATCCTTCAACATCTTTAAAACAATTCCTTATGTGGTTTTAACTTGATGTTGTATTGATCCTGATACCTATAAATGAATTTACTACAGCGTAGGGGCCATGTGTCGGATTGTATCAAAAAGTGTCAATTATTATTACTCAGCGACCACAAGTTGTAAATTAGCCTCCACGGACGATCATTTTCAACATCTTCGAACAAAACTATGAACTCCACTGCAAATCCCGAAATCAGTACATATCAAAGAGTTAGATATCTCTATGGATGGAAATTTTCTCGTGGACATCATGGAGTGGAAGGTTCTAAACTCAAAGTTTTGACTTTAAAGTCGATCATATTGCCTCTATGTCTGTGGGCAAAGACTCATAAAAAAAGGTAGAACACGGACTTTTACATCCATGATACTCTCCTTACCTCCAGACAGGCCGAGAATTACCTAGTATTACCGACTATAAAATGCGCTCCAGGTTAGCCACCTAACACTTTATCTACTAACTTGTAACGTCCATTTATCCTATCAATTAATCTAATCAATCTGCAAACTATAAACTCGGAAATCAGTACTTTGACAAGCACAATTGATAGTGAAAGATCAGAACAATCGCCAACACACTTATACCCCTTTCGGCTAGTCTCTTCCCAGATCCGTCCCACATCTACTAGCCCACTTCAAACCACCATTCATCACACCCCATCAACACCTCTCCATTCCTTTCTCCCTAAAAAACCTCCCACCCTAAATGCCTCCCAATGTCACATCTAAAAACCTCACCATCACCAACCCACTCGTTCTCTACCGTTCTCTAGTCGCCACAAACCGTCTAAAACCCGATCCAGCTCAACATCGCCTCGGTACGTGACGTCTTTCATTTTTCTTTCGAGAATACCAAGATTATGATAGATGGATAGATGGATAGATAGATAGCTGGATTATTAATATTAATACAGCTCTTCATCTCCAGAAACTGTATGAGAGGTTAATAGATTATGAACCTACAATCTCATATTCCGCCCGTCTCCAACAACTCAGTAATGCCGTCGGCGGCAGCAGAGATGCCACATCCCCAAGATCAAAACCAGGCGGAATATGGACGTCGATACTAGAACAAAAAGAAAAAAGAGATACATTGGCTCTAACACGTGTCTTAACAAGCCAAGAAGCCGCTCTCCAACTCGATTCCCCCCGCGGCCTGATGCTCCATGGAGAAGTCGGTACAGGGAAAAGCATGTTAATAGACCTCTTCGCAAACTGTCTTCCAAACCGGAAAAAGTGTCGGTATCACTTCACTACTTTTATGCTAAGCACCATCAATCAACTCGAACAACTACGTTTGAAGCAAGGAAATGCGTCTTCTTCATTACTTCAAAATGAAGAATATTCCCTCTTAGCCCTGGCGAAAGAAATGATTCAAACATCTCCGATCCTATTCCTGGATGAATTCCAGCTTCCCGATCGCGCATCCTCGAAACTAATGGCGAATCTTATGACTTGCTTTTTTCAGCTTGGGGGTGTGCTCGTGGCGACTAGTAATTGGATGCCGGAGGAGTTGGCCAAGGCCGCCGGGATGGAGTTCATTAGACCACCTCCTCCGTCAAGATTTGAGGCTCTGGGGTGGGGGAGCAGAGGAAAGGGATGGGGGAATGGGGTTCCGCCCGGACGGGCTCAGGGGCAGGGGGAGTTTAAACAGTTTCTTGAGGTGTTGAGGGCGAGGTGTGAGGTTTGGGAGATGGAGGGGAAGAGGGATTACCGGAGGGTTGAGGGGGAGGAGAGGGATGTTCTGGTGAAAGAAGAGGTGGATAGGAGTATGGGGGGTTCTACGAAGGAGACGTTATCTGGGGGATACACATCTACACCTCTCTCAACGACCACAGACACATCGAAACCCCCTACAACCTCAACACCAAAATACTACTTCATCGGCCCCTCCACCTCCCCCTCCTTCCTCACGGCTCAAAACCACGCCCTCTCCGTCCCCCCCTCAACCCCCACCTCCCAAATCCCCTGGAAGCCAACCCACCTCCACATCTACAACCGCCGCGTCCCCATCCCCCGAACCCTTTCCGGGGTAACCCTCTTCACTTTCCCCGAACTCTGTGGCACCACAACCATGGGCCCGGCCGACTACATCACACTCGCATCAACCTTCCATACGATCATCATAACCGAAGTCCCCAGTCTCAGTTTCATGCAGAAGAATGAAGCAAGGAGATTTATTACGTTGCTAGACGCTTTGTATGAAGCTAGGTGTCGGCTTTTGGTTTCTGCGGGGGTGGGGGTGGATGAGATATTTTTCCCGGAGAGACCCTCTTCTTCTGCTCCTTCTTCTGGGGAAAGGGATATAGAAGGGGATGGAGCAATTGAAGAGGCCCTAACAACAGACGCAACGTACGCCGAAACCTTCTCAGAAGCCTACCAAGACGCTACAGAACCATTCCGACCCAACATCTCCTCTTACACCCCATCTTCTTCTTCTGAACCTATAGAACCATACCTCCCCCCTGACGCACTAGAAGACGACCCACCCTCTCGTTTCCGAAAACCCGGGTCCGCGTTCACGGATGAGCGGAGCAGAGTCGACGGGAAAGCAAGGAACCTACAAACACAAGGCCCGGATTTCAGTAATGTGGGTGCGTTGACAGGAGAGGATGAGAGATTCGCGGTTAAGAGAGCTGAAAGTCGCATTTGGGAAATGTGTTCTGAAGGGTGGTGGGCTAGGGGATCAGAGGAGTCGAACTCATACTCAAGTGAAGATGGAACAAGTACACAAGAAACCGATCAAAACCAACCAAATCCCCACAAGAAAACATGGTGGACACCTCTCCCCCTAGCATCTAGACATTGGGAACGTCCCACACCCTCCTTCTCCTCCTCTTCTTCTTCACCATCACCATCACCAATACAGACCGCAACAAACAACCCCCCAGAGCCAACACAGTCCCCCTTTAGAACGTTGGGTCCTGAGGCTCCGCCTCCAAAGATTAGTTGGACGCATGTTTGGGGGTTGATGAGGTGGGGGAGGCGGGCTGGGGTTTGGGGGATGGGTGTTGACGGGGTTGGACGGAGGAGGAGCGGGGACGCGGAAGGTGAGAAGGATGGGGGAAAGGGGAAGGGATAGAGGGGTTTGGGATGAGGATGGGTTGTATAAGAGAATAATGATGAAGTTGTAAATATGAATAGATAGTTGAGAAAGGATATATGTGTATAACAATTTATATCACTCGCTCACTCACATAGCAACAACAAGCACATACACAAGCAAGAAGCCGAGAAAGCTTATCATAGGCGGGGGACAAAACAAAACGACGGTCGTTTAACTTGAATTGGGGTTGAAATCGTTAGAAACCCCTCGGTATCATCATCCCGATAGAATTGGATATATCTAAATTCCCCCCAATAACCATTCCAGAGGAAATGCAAAAAGGTTTTTGTCATAAACGCCGTCCGTAGGTCCGTTCCTTTGAATGCAACCCCCCACCACGCTTGCTTGGAAGTCTGTTGTTGAAAAAAAAGGGTTTCATTTTTTTTTTATTTCCCCGCCTTTCAGCCCTTGTTCGAAAAAAATCTAATACATTCGATTTAGATTATTTTCGAAATCTAAGCATCCTCGACAACGGTGGTCTGGAGACCCTTGGGGTCCTTGACGTTGACGGCTTGGACGTAAGAGTACAGCTTCTCCTTTGCGCCCTCCTCGTCGTTACGCTTACGGGAGATGCGGACACGGACGCGGAATGGAACACCCTTGATACCGGATTCCCAGACCTTCTTGTTGAGTTGGGGGTCGAGGCGGACGTCCTTGGTGCCCTAATTGGTGATGAAAATTAGCGAGATGATTTCACTACGGGGGGTGGTGACATTGCATTGGAATTGGAGAAGAGAGGGGTAGAAGGTGAAGTGGGGAGGAAAAAAAAAAAAAAAAACTTACCATAGCCTTCTCAGCGAAGTCGCGGATCTCCTTGATGGCACGAGGAGCCCTCTTCTTGAAGCTCACGCCATGAACCTATTTCCCACCAACCATATTAGCCTTTATTCTTTTTCAGTCTTCCGCCCAATGCCTGCTTTGAAAGGAAGTCGACTCTCCCGTGTCTCCAATACACTTTTCTCAATCCTAATCACCTACCCTTCCTAGTTTCACCCAGGATAGAGGTAGGAAATTCCTAGTCCAGGTATTACCCTAGACGTAGGATAAACTGTCATCACATAGTCCAGGTGTCACCAAGGACCATGATGAGGATGGTTTGGAAGATCTTTGAAAAAAAATGTATGCGAGACAAGCAGGAGGTCACGTCCTTCCTTCCAAAGCCGACCATAATTGGACTTCACCAAACTGAAGTTTTAACGTACTCGCTTGTGCAGATGGATGGTGTATTCGCGGGCGACGACGTCCTGGATGGCGCTGCGCTGCTTGCCGGCAGGCTTCTTGCCGCTTGCTTTTCCGGTGCTAGGCATTTCTAATTGACCAAGATGTTAGCGCTGGGAGGAGTTCGCGTGATGGAGAGTGATTGAATGAGAAGAGGATTTGGTTCTTACTGAAAGGCTGTGTTCCTCGTGGAAGGTTAGTAGTCGTCGGAGAGTCGAGATGCGAGATGGAGTTGACGAGCAGCCTTTGTGGTGGTGCGATTTTCTGTGTGGACACCGCACGGACCCTGTGTAAATGTTCGCTTACGCCAGCCAATCAGAAACGGTGCGCCATGCTCGACAACTGAATGAATGTACATCTAAGAATGTTCTGCGAAAGAGTAGTAATATGAATGCTTTTATATGATATGTTTTTGTACCAATAATGCCTTATCGAACAGTTCTGCCCACACCGTATGAATTTACAAAGAATAGTGCAACGGGAACCCAAACTCCCCAAATGCTTTGATCCGATCCCAAACATCATTCAGGTCATGATTGCCAATGCCTTCCATCCAAACGCCACCCAAACCCAGATTTTGTTTCCCTTTACTACTAAAGAACCCATTACCGGTGACCAAAGATCTCTATCTCATCATCTCCTTCTTCATCGTCGTCATCTGCTTCTTGCTCATCATCCTCGTCCATGCTTTCGTCACTATCACTCTCGCTTTCACTCTCGTCTTCGTCGTCCTCCTCTCCACCGGATAGGAACCAACCGTCAGTACCCCAAAAGTCAAGAGCTTGATCATCTGGTGCTTCGGTAAGATCTTGGCTTGTCACATCCTCGCTAGAGGGATGGAGGTAACTCCGCAGGGGAGAGAGTCCCCGACTCATACGCTCCAACATTTGTGAAGGAAGAGAAGCAGCCTGATCCCCGGTTGAAGGCGCCTGATCCCCAATATAAGGTGAAAGGGATCTGCTAAATCGTTCAAACATCTGATAAGGGAGAGTATCTTGTAGCTCAGTAGTGGATGGCGAGAACGACCGAACCCGCTCAAGCATTTCCCATGGTAAGGATGGATACGGGATATTAGGATATGGGAATGACGAAGATGATGGAGATGTATTGCCCTGTTCGGCACCTAGTGATCGAGCTCGATCTTCGGGTTCTTGAAGGAAATAGGATCTAGATGAGCCGATTGTTGGCCTTGCCCGTCTTTGGGTGGGATCAGAGGCTGGTATTGCATCCGAATTGCCATTCTCTTGGCTGTTGGACAGTATCGAGTTCGCAGTTTGCTCGCTTTCCGGGCCGGCAATAACACGCAGGTCATTAGTGTTGTAGGAGTCGCAGGTACTACACTTATTACCCAACCAATGATACTTGACCGAGGATTTAGCAGAACAGTCATTACACTGGATGACAACCCTTGTATCTGCAAACTGCTCGGGCATTGGCTGACTGTCGATTGCTTGTGTCAATTTGCGCCATTGCAGTTCCATGTTAACCGCGCTCTTCTTGCATATGGGACATTTGTAGGCCGTTTCCATGTAATGGTTATAGCAGACCTTGTGAAGGTAATGTCCACAGGGCATTGATACAACAGCGCTTGAAGAGTTAAACAGATACTCTCCGCATATGGGACAGTCGCAGTCGGTCGCCCGCTCAACGCAACGATGAGTCTCAGCAAAAGCAATAGCAATACAAACATTGCATTTCTACCAGTTCGTCAGACTAGGTTTATTTCGGATCAAATTTGGGACTCTCACCTTGCAGTGTATGTAATCTTTTCCAATGCCCTCCCCTTTCCTGCATATGCCACAATCATCGCAATGGTAGATCTTTTTCGAAGTATCGTCATCCCAAAGTTTACAGATGTCGCAGTAATACCAAGCCGCCTCGGTTTCACAGTGAACACATACTTCTGCCGCGGGCTGAGGTGTTCCACAGACCATGCAAAGCATGTTCTGAGTCTTCCTCCGATTCAGGTTATGTGATTCTACCGCATCATGACAGTGGCGACATGTATACCATCTCCGGCACTCGAAGCATTGGACCTTGACATTGCGTTTGTAGTGTTGACATCCTAAGGACGGCCCCTCCTCCGAAGCTTCCAAATCTTCCTCCTCCACAATCTCCGCGCCGACTTCTGCTAGTCGCGGTCGGTATGTTGGTTCCGCGTCTCCTGGACTGATATTGTAAGGGTTTTCAGGATCGACTTCAGACGTGAGGGAAGTAGGCGAGAGGTGGTATTCAGAGTCAAGTAGAGAGTGGCCGGAAGTAGGAGTGAAAGGACGGTCATTGGAAACGATGCTGAGAGGGGATTGAGGTCGCAGCAGATGATAGCGCTCTGTCATCAGAGAATGCATGAGCCGGGCCTTGTCCTCATTTGAGACCTTGAGCTCCCTGATCTCGTGGATTCTCGCGCGCAGATGACGCATGCCATCATCAGCCGGTAACGAGCCCGACATGATTTGCCCATTCTGGCCGGCCACCCCCGGCGCCGTCCTGCCCGTACCGTCGGCTGCGATTGTTGTACTCTCCACGGTGGTGGTGGATGTTGACGAGGAGGGAAAAGTGGAGTCGAGATTGAGCTGACGGAGGCGCTGAGGAATGTCGAGGGCTGGGTTTTGGGACATTCCGGAGTCGACTAGCGAAGAAGCGATTGGCAGCGGCGAGGTGGTTCCTGGGACGTCAGACGGGATGGATTGCGGGGTGAAGTCCGTGGCAGTGGCAGTGGTTGCATCGTCGTCTGCAACAGTGTCTACCTGGCGCTGGGCAGCGGCATAAGTATTCGGGCCAGATGCAGCGCGGGAGCGACGAATAAAACTGGAGTAGCGGCGGAAGGCATCGAGGCCTGCATGAGCATCGGAGATATGACGCGGAGCGGGAGCGCTGCTTGGTGTTGCACCCACAGGCGCATCGCTGCCTCGATCGGCCGCTATGGGTTGCGGTGGTCGTGGTGGTGGAGTGAGGTCAGAAATGCCAGCAGAAGCATGTGAAAGTCGTCGTGAGTCGCGGTTAGCATCCTCCGAGGCAATGGTGGCTCCCGAGAAGCGTCTGGCTTGCCGAACAACGGGGTCGATGATGAAGGAGGAGATCAGAGTGCTCATGAGGGAGGGTGCATCGAGCAAGCAGAACAGCCCGGTGGCAGAGGAGAGGGAAGAGGAAGAGGAAGAGGAGCAGGAGAGATTGAGTTTTGGACGAAGACGACGAGGTCTTGCTGGTCTCTCGCTGGCTTCAGTGCAGTGACTTGCAGCGACACACCTAGGCAGTGGGCACAGCTGCAGGAACCCCCCTGTCGTGCTCGTGACGTTGGTCTAGCCCCGGTGGCGCCCGCCAACCTCTTGCGGGTGCTCTGCTCTGCCTCTGCGCTGCTCTCCGCTGCTCTCCTTCTGCGCTCCTCTGCGCTTCCACACGGCAAATCGCCTCACAAATAAAACCACAGGCCAGCTGTAAAACGTCCCAACCCACTCCGCAATGAGCCCATCGCCCTCCACCAGCGAATCACCTGGCCCCTCGCCCTGAAAAGCGGTCAGCCGTTGGCTAGCGATACGATAGCCAGCCAATAGTCTGCCATTCCTCCATCAGGCTACGCTTGCGAGACTTCACACTGTGCAGCCTCATACATACATGATACTAGCAGCACTTGACACATCAACCACCACCACCACCAAAGGACCCATTCCCCAGCCCAAAGCAGTCAACTAAATCCAAAGGATGCACGCAAATGGCATGTGAAAAAAAAATCATCGTGATGTTGAACTCGGATGGAATTCGCCTCCAGCAATCCAAAGGATACCGACTAAATGCATTACTCGCATCGCATTCCCTTGGTTGCCTGGCGCCTTCTTTCATTTTTCAGATATTATTATACAAAGCTTTTGTTTGTGGTTCCTCGTCCGTTGGAAAAAAGAAGAGGGAGAGATAGTGAGATAGAAAGAAGCACCTTAATCCAGTTTCATGCCCCCATGCTTCGAATTTTTTTCTTCTTCTCAATGATGGCGGAAACCAATCCGCTAGATTTCCCCTCATATGATTTCCCCCTTTCCCCCTAACCTCCAACACCCCCATGCTATCCAGAGAAGTCCTCATTAAGTAACCCTCCGTTCCGACGAAAGAGAAGATGCATGAGGACATAAAGAAAAAGGGGTATTAATGGCCAGGGTAAGCCGATTTACAGCCGTTAAAAAAAAAACTCCGCATCCCAACCTTCGCCAATAAACACATCGCTAAAGTGGTATCAAGAAACAGTAACAGAATAAAGAGAAAAACAGAAAAACAGGGCATTGGTATCGTGACTTTAATGAGGTATATGAAAGGGGAAAAGACCCAACGGGGCGGAAAAAAGATACAGACACTATTTCATGCTGATGTCGACAGACGTACAGTGTGTCATGCAGGCTCATGACACCCAATAGTGCAGAAATGGAAAGCATAATACAAGAGGGCTATCGATGCCCAGTAGAAAGGAAAGTAATGCTCAATTATTCGTGCCATCAGCGCGGACTGGCGATCCGTGGATGGAATGCAATGTTCGGAGAATGTATGCGTAGGCCGTGAGGCGCATGCCGAATCTATCGTTCTTTCACCGAGGAATTGGAAGAGAATGGGTTCAGTAAGAAGTCGAATCGCTCTTTCGCATTCGTGAGTTTACTGTCTGTCGAGAAAATACTTTGGGCACTGCTGTCAACTGGTGAAGAAGTGCTCTTGACCACCTGAGGAACTTCGCGCGGCTCAAGAAGAAGGGAGCGGCGATAATAACTTTGAACATTGGATTGATCACTTTCACGCACGCGTTCGATTTGTGACTCCATCCAATCTTGCATCTCCGGGATAGAAGCGAGGTGGTATGGCACCTGGAAGTTCTGGATCTGGCTAATGATCTTCGCTGTACGCATATGCTTATCGAAGTTGATGACAGAAACACTCCCGTGTTCTCCGTCGCCTGGTAGCTGGCGGGTGGTACCGTTGCCCACATCAACAAAGGTAAGGTCAGTGAGGTAGATGCCCACAAAAGGGATGCAAGGCGCAACGTGGTTTTGAAGTCGTTGGCGAAGGACGGCGTAGTTACGGTTGACGTCGACAATAGCCTTCAACTCATCGAGACGGATCTTGGTCTTCTGTGAAACAAGTTCCCAAGTTCGCTTTAACCGAAGAACCATGGAAGAGTTCAAAGCACAAATAATCGCCATAAGTGAGTCGTAGTTGTTCAGCTCGAGGCATCTCATTGCGATCTTCACCCACTGCTTGATAATGTTGGCACGTTTCTTCGCATCTTCCAGGTTTAAGATGGTGTCAGCCACCAAGTTTGCCAAATCAGTTGAAAGCTTCGACATGGCGCGGACATTGATCGCTTTTGAGCCGGACTTTTTCATCCACTCGGAAGCAAGAAGCTCTTCTGGCTGGATGGCGCAGAAAAGCCTTGACTCGATGATGGTGAATTGCCTGGCCAGCTCGAGAGGATCAAAGTCCAGGATGGTACAACAACATTTTCCTTCTTTGGCTCCTCGAAGAGCGTTCAGTTGGCTCTTGGAAATGATCGAGTTTGGTGCATTGAGATCCGCGACGGATTGGATGGTGTTTGCAACACCTGTCTTGCCCATTGATGAAAGAAGGCGGGGAACAATAGCACCGGCGCGGATCTCTGTCACCTTGGAAGTAAGCTCTGCAAGACGTTTGCCAGCAGGAGGCATTGCAGCTCTCAACTTGCCAGTTGCAAAAGAGAAAATGATGCCAAGAGCGGCAGAGTCAGTGGGTGAACACCAGTGGCTCTCCAGCCAACCCTTGAAGATATTGTAAACTCGGAGGCGGACAGGAACGCCGACCAGCGGGCCGTCACCAACATAGTCGAAGCGATCGATGAGGGAACGTGCGAACTCGATGGGGGTCGTAAAGAGTCGGAATGTGAGGTAGAAGGTGTTGACGAATGTGACATCTGGGGTGGACTCATGGGTTGTTAGTTGCTCAATCAAAGCAGGCAAGGAACCACCAGCGATCTGCCCTTCCTTATTGTAAACAAGCTCGTGGGCGTATGTCTTCTCGAGAAGCTGCTCTTCTGCCGCAGTGACCTCTTCATTTACAGTCGAATGGAGTTCTGCTGTACTATCACAACTACCTAGAAGGTTTTGGTGGCTTTGCTTTTTCAAAGGCGAGTGCTCAGGTGTAGTAGCCCTCGTGGATGCCTGAGAGATGACACTACCTGTATCACCTCGAACACTGTTGGGGTACGTACTGGTTGAATCAGCAACAGAGGCATTGACACTATCCGCTCTAGCAGTTTTCGCAAAGAATCGTTGAGTAGCACTTGCGGGACTTGGTGTATCGGTGGGGCTGGGTTGAGGAAGGTGGGGTGTTGGAAGATGGGCCAAAGGAGGGAGAGAGGATCTCGAAGACCTAAACGATATCGCTGTTGGGCTCTCGACAATAGAAGGCTGTAGTTGCTGGGAAGTTGGTTCCGTGGCCGGGTTTGGGGATGGCGCAGGAGGCTCTGGTAGTGGTTTGGATTCGGATATCACGAGTGGCGGTGGTGGTGGCCTGGTGACTTCTTCAGGTGGGGCAGGTAGAGGCTTATCGACTTCGAGGGTAGGCTCTTGCTGCTTTGTTGGTTCGGTGGGTTCGGTAGGCTTGGCAGGTTCAACAGGCTCAGCAAGCTCCTCACTCTTCTGTTTGATGCTCTCGAAAATCTCGTCTGAGAGACCAAGTCCGGTAGGGTTTTCGAACTCAAAGTCTCCGATGGTTTCGATGACAAATCTTGCCTTTTGAACACATTCGCCGGCCGATCGTACGCAGTTCGTGGCCGCGGTTACCAACTGCTTTCCTGAATCTGGAAGAATTACGTCGTCGCCATCAGCGTTGTGGGTGGCGTTGAACATGTCTTTTGTAGCGTGCACGAGTTCGGTGAGCCGCGCGTACATTGTGTCCCTTGCTTGCTCCAACTGCTCGGATCGTCGTGAATCGCGCTCCCATACCTCTTCAACAACGGCGAGGAGTTGTCGACAAGCGATAACAGACTGTTGAGTAATGAGGGTGAATTCTGAGGACGAGCGCGATTGCAGGTGCAACCCAATAAATGAGCCGATGAAACCAAGGAAGGAATCCTGTGCAGCATTCAGCCGCTCAGAGGCAAGGTTCTGCTTCCGTACGCCTTGGGATTTGCCCGTGTACGACAGCCGATGGGTTACAGATAGACGCTTGAGCTGGCCTTGTGGCTGAGGTGGGAAGAGTGGTGATTGGAGTGAGTCGGGTTCTGAGGGTATCGAGAAAGCGACAGAAATACGATTTAGGTTCCGTGATGGCTGAGTTGTCGAGGTCTCGAGATCCTCTCGTGTGGTCGAGGAGCTCGCTTGTGACACGGTCGCAGTAGCATCATTCGCCGCCGACGCGCCGTCCTCGACGCTTTGATTCGGGGACGCCAACGTATTAGATGACTCTGCAGCATCAACAGGTGGGGTTGGCGGCCTCTGGGCTGCGTCACCGTAATCAAAGGTAATTGACACTGCATCCTGCGCCCAAATATCGAGGAAGCGCACTGCTCTAGTCACCAGCTTGAACGCTTTCAGGACCAACTCATCCAACAATTCATACCCAGGTACCATTGTCGGTCGGCGGTGTTGTAACAGTTCCTGGAGCTTCTTCGCAGCCTTGACCAGCGAGGACAAATCACCCAGGAGGCCCTTTCGCATACGGCGAAGCCCGACGTGCGCTTGGATGAGGGGTGACTCCCTTGTGAGACATTGCGTCTTTTCCTGTCAAGAGTGTAAATATTTTGTCCCTTGCGGACACAGCACGAACAATGAACAACTTACGAGGAAATGCCGGACTCCTGCAATCATGCCCCTTACATAATCCTGTTTGGCGAAGACTGTCATTTCTCCGTCTTCCCCATCCCGAACAAGATCCCACAAATTGGTCAGGGCATTCAAAAGGCTGCGGATCGACGGATGGTCGTATGCTTCGCAATAATTTGTCGGTAGCCAGCCGCGAGCTCCTGATGCCAACAGAGTTCCGTCGGCCCAGCCATTTGGGTGAACCGAGTGAACCAAAATCACATCTCCTTGGTTGATAGGTACCGTGATCGAGGATTCGTCGGTGCTAGATGAAACGGTGGAACTCGGGTGGAAATGATAAAACGCCCGCAGGTAGTTGTGGAATACCGGCTGGGGTAATACCTCAGGGCTCAAGGCTTCTTTGGATTCGCGGGGCGTCAATGGGGGCGAGATTTGCGATTGTGACCTTATCGACGCTGCACTTCGACTCTTGGTCGACGACTGCCGCGTATGGCATGATGCTCTGCTTCGGGATCTCTTGGGTGATTTGTTGATGTTGAGTGGTGCCACCAGCGCGCTTGCATGGCGGTCTTTTCTCTCTTGGTCGTCAAAGTCGGCCATCTTTTGATCCTACAAAACGTTGCAATGCAAAGCAACGCCTACAAGTCGATGTCGAGGTACCGGTCAAGAAAGCGCTAAGCATGCAACGCAACGTATGCAATGTGCGGCGCAATCATGGAGTCAATCGGGATCGTGGTGTAGTGGCACGGCGGGATATTTCAATGGCAAGGGAAGATTTTAGTCGTAGATGGTTGTCGATGGCCGTTTATTAAAGTCTCGTGTCAACGGAAACCTGGTACATGTGAGCGATCACTTTGTTTACTCTGATTGATTTTGTGAGTTGTCGGTTGGTGTGTACTGTTGACGAAATGTGGCGCGGAATGGCCATTTACGAAATCCATAGTTGTAAAGAATGCATGTGCTGTGGTCTTGACAACGGAAAGCTACCTACCCGTAAGCCAAGTCCTTTGACGTATTTCCTCAATTGACTGAATCGTTGATGCACAGGTAGAGTGAGTGTCTCGGGAATCAGCTCAGCTTGCGCAGTCGAGTCCTTGCGGGAGGTGAAGGTCAAGCAAAGGCCAGCGATATATCGACTATCTCTGCAACCGAAACCAGTAAATTTTCCCCTTCTGGAATCCAGGTATTTGTGGCGACACAGTATGACGGTGACGGCGGACAACGGTGATGCGTCTCTCGAAACGGTGCGGCGTTCTCAACGGTACCTGTCCTGTGCCAGCTGGGGCTGGTCTGTGACGACGCGGGTTTCTGTTACGCAGACGGTTGCCGCAAGACGAGAAATGCGCAGTGCAATTGCAGCAGTAGAACCCAAGACGCACACTGTTTCTTTGCGTATGGAGAAGGGTTAGAATCAGGGAACGGCCGTCTCTTGGAATCGCGGAGAGGACGCTGGTTTGGCGGGCCTATGGTTTATGGTCGACGGGCGCAGAAGGAGGGACTCGTGTATGATGATGCAAGGGTAGTGCCTGCCGGACAGCCAGGGACAGGGAGTTTTCCTTCAACGGCCTGGTCTGATAAGGCAAGTCGGGTGGATATCGGCACCGGCACGGTCAAAGCGAGTGAAGGAGTGTGGTGGTGCTGGTGAAGGACGGACGACTTCCAAGGTTGTGAAGAAGTCGAGGCAAGGCAAGGCAAGGCAAGGCAAGGAACGAAGAAGAAAGAGAGTCAAGCAAGAGAAGGGAAAAAAGACGCAATGGACAGAGCGGCGATGGGCGTGTCAATATTGTCGACGACAACGGGCAGAACACACCCTCTTGGGGAAGGATTCGACGGGCCGCAAAGGTTCAGTCTGCTTGAGCTGCGTGCAAGGTACCGTGAAGGTCCAAGGCGCTAGGCGTGCCGGGGCTGCTCTTGTTTCGCGCAGTGTCTGTGTGCGCTTCACTAACATCACTGCTTTTTTGGCTTGCCGTGCAGGGCCCGCTCTGCCTGAGAGCCAGGGAACCCAGGGTGCCAGGCCATCACTCGCTGGAGCTCTGAGCTCTGAGCTCTGAGCTCGGTGCTTGTGCTTGTTATCCTGCACCCTAACCCCAACCGACCTCGTCCTCGACCGCGGCAGAGCAGGGTAGGTGAAGCACGCCACGCTGATTCGCGGCCGCCGCAACGCGTGGAGAGAGCGCGGCCTCTGCTTCGGGCCTCGAGGCAGCGAAGAATGCCCCCAAACCACTCCCTCCACTCCTCTACTCTTACATACGACCCGCCAGGACGACGCGAGCATGTGGGCAAGGGGCGGCAGCAGCAGCAGCAGTGTGTGGGTGGGCAGGTGGCAGCGGAAGCATGTGCCAAAACTGTGCTTGACCTTCACGGCCAGCATTTGGGCTGCCTTGGCGACAAGCTGGCCCCTTTCTTTCTATCGACCTCACTAACCTCACCACACTCCACTACCTGGCTACTCGACTCGACTCGACTCGCTGCTTGTCGTCCCAGCCCTGGCTCTACCCCCAAGCTCCCCTGCGAAGCACAATCAAATGGTTCATTATCACGGCCACACCTGCTAAAGAGCCGTTCATTCAGCCGGGCCTCCCAGGACAGTTGGGTCCTCAGGCCGCTACGCCTGTGATCGCCACCTGCATCGTCTTCTTTGCACCGTGACCTGCACACTATGCGCTCCTGCTGCTGCCATATACACAGAGCTCTCTCCATCCCGCGCCGACGACTGCTCTGGATCCCTGGCGTGTGGCCTCGCCGACGCTCTCTCTTCACACTGTGACTTAATGGACAGCCTAGCAGTGCCGAAAGGTGCATGAGGAGCACGCTAGACGTGATCCAAGAGGCCACCAGGCTGCATGTGAGGCTTGCCTGTAAGCTTGCGGCGCTGCGGGTGGAAGATGCCCGCAAGTTCCCCCGTCCCACACGACTCGACCTGGTTAAAAACCCGCTAGAAGGTGTTGGATACGGCAGCGATCCCCTCCCCTCCCCACGAATAGGGCGCTGCACCCTGACGCTTGCAGCCCGTCCAGGAACACTGCCAATCAGCCATCGAGGTTCATTTCTGCCAACGACCTCCCGCCTCTCTTTGTTTACATGCTTGTTGTATGGACTGCACACCCGCGATAATTGTCCGACGGGTAGCTGGACCTCGTCTTCATCTAAAACGGTCGCGTCTGGCAATTTGCAATGCCAATTGTTCTTCTGCCGCAAATTCAACGCATTTCAACGCGTCTGCATGAGCTCCCCGTTACATATGCCCATCCGAGCCGTGGCGTGGACGAGATGCGAGAGGGGCAGGCGAAGCAGCATGACACGCTCAGGATTCGACGCCGTATACGGAGTGTACATGGAGCATGGAGCGGTCCCATACGAAGACAAGACCCACAATGCTATCCCACCAAGCTCGATTCCCTTCTGTTTTTGTGACCACTCTGCAGGCCTGACTCCGACAGTTTGGGTTCATGATTTTCATCATGCGTCGAATTCTAAGAGGAGCTTAGCTTGAACAATGCCCAAAGACGACCTCGCCGATGTATTCGCCCGCGCTTTGCAAGAATATTCACGGGACTGTTAGGTTTGTCTCAAAAATGTTTTTCAACAGATAACCGGACAATTTGATTGTTCACAGTGTCTCTAAAGCAAATTATCCAACAGACTTTACCAACGACGAAGCGGAAAGATGAGCCGAAGACCAAGCTCCATCAGTCTTGCCCCTCGCCTATACCGGGCACGATAACCGCTGGGTTGGGCTTTTCGATTATCAAAAATCATTCGGAATAGTAGGAATCATCACGGGATGTGCAGCCATAAGCATCCTCCGATAACAACGCTACATCCCGTGCAGTAACCGTGAGATGGCCACGACACTTTAGGCTTCTATAAAGGAACCTTTATTGGTCCAACCGCAGATCTGCTCAGCAACGTGAAGGACGTTGGAACACCGTCCGCGTCTCCAGAGCCCGCCAATAGGAATTCAAAGCGATTATAGAGCCTGCTTACTCTTGGTCGAGATCATAACCCTGGACCAAGGGCGTATTTAATTGCTGCTTGGACGATGCAGAAGCATTAGCCAATGGGTGAGAAGGACTTTCTACAGAAGCAGACTTCCAGCCGTTTCGAAAACGAGAAATCAGATAGTGAGTGTCCAGTTAGACTCTCGATGCGGGTTACACGACACGTTTATGCTGTCAATTATGTCGTGCGACCACCAAAGTGATATATTTCAAGCGACCCGTACCTGCGCAATGTGACGGCTTGGCGACATGCTTTTGCGGCGGCGTCATACAATAGGCAGGCTGTTTCTGCTCCAGCACATGGTCCTGCAGGATGAATTACAACCATGGCCACCGGATTCCGTGATGATGGGAATTCGCGTAATTTGATTTTCGTGCCCTACCTTCAGTCGGTCACACAGCTTTATCGGAATGGGCGAAGATCCCGCCAGCTGCATCGCCAGCTGCAAGCAAACCCCACAGTGCTTTATCTCCGAGTCCTGAACCGATGCATGGAAATACAACATGTTCTATCTATGAGGTGTCGGTGGAGAACAACACCACTGGCATCATGCATAGACGAAGAAGCAATATCCCACCTTTTCACAAACGAAGCTGGTACAAGCTTGGTCCACATTCCTGTGACATGGATCGCCCCCCTTTGATGGGTCGAAGGAATGCTTGGAAGCTTCAGTCCAACACGGTGTTCTTGACGTGATAGCACGAGCCGGCGGAGCTGAATTGTGATCACTGCCTTACAGAACTGCAAATCGGCACTATTTTATCTCATCCTGGGTAATACCGAAGACTATAGAAGTAGTGTACGCCTCCGGGACACACAACGCCTCCAACATGGGGATCTTTCCCAGATTATCTTGATCCCCGGGCCAAAATATACTTTATTCGGTACTATCTGATCTAGCAATCAGCTAGAATAACTCTATTTGCTGTCAAAGGCCCTATTTTGACTTCATCAACGCCTCTTCAATGGTCGAGGTCTGAGACACCCTCTGGCAATTTGTCATATCTCTCGAACCAACGACGGGACCACGGAAGCACCCTGTTATCCCGTCGATGGCTCCCGCCCAGCCACAGGAAGGTTTACAGATCGAAGGCTTTCGCCGAATTAAAATTTGATACCCGTGTTCTCGCATACATGGTCTACTCCAACGATTCCGGCTATTTCTACGAGGTTGGAACTTGAAAGATAAAAACTACCAGCGTCGTGAGGTTAGTGACAATTGTCTTTGTTGATCGTGCACAGGGGCCACGTAACTTCCCTGCCGGATCCCAGCCCGAACGACCACTTTGGGCACGGTTCTGGTTTCATGACGCCCAATTCAGGGTATTCCGGGAGCTTACCGTTCTAGAGCTAGTGATCTGCACTGGGATAATCCGTATCCTTGGCTCGTCCACAGCTTTCAGCCGACTGGTCCCGTTTCGGCTGTATCGATTTTGTCGCCGGTTCTCTTGCTCAACACGAGAGGCACGACAGCGACGTTGGTGATGTGAGCGCCACCCAGCCATTCTGATTAAGGATCAAAGGGGTATCCAAAGGATTCCATTCCAGGAGTTGAATTGTTTGATTCTTCTTCGGTTTTTTCAGGCTAATGTCGTGGTATCTGTTCGGGATTAGTTCTCTGGCATGTAGCTGTGGGGATCCCGTGTCATTATCCGCAGTGCACGATGCTGGCACTGGCGTAATTCGGAACCGTAGACGTCAAGGTCCACAGAAATCGGTTGTCCGTCAAGAACCGTGTCAAGGAAGTCCTGGGAACCTTTAGCATCCGACTCCGAACTCTCGGGCGGCCGCCTCTTTCGATAGTTTTGGTGCCGCCACAATGACTAATCTCCGTGAGCCTTGAAAGGCTGAACTTGTCGCCGTAAAAATAGCTTCATCCGACACCGTTTTGCTATGAAAGGCTCCGTCGTCTCAACCAAGATAGCATCACCCTTTCTTCCAGATACGTGTATCAGGTTCGCAGGGAGCTTCCATAAGGCTATTGCACACCGACTCTTTAGGGTTCTCCATACTGTCTCCTCCGATGAGACTATCGAGTCGAGGTCAATGCTTTTGTCTCTCAAGTCCCGGCTCCAAGTTCCAGGCTACGTATGTATGTACGAGCACACCACGATTCATCGTCACCACCATTATTCAAGCCGATCCGATGAGCCACCAATGCAAATTCTCTCCATTAGCATGCCGACAGCGGAGAACAAAGGACCTAATGGCGGTTTGGCAATAATTCATCATCTTCGATTTGTCGCAGATCCTTGGGTCTAATCGTCTCGAGGATTGCAGATCTTTGTCTGTTCAATGAATGAAGCAAGCGGGCACAACCAGTAAACGTCTCCCGGAGAATGGCACCGCGACGACTCACGACAGGGTGATCATATCGTATTGAGCCATCGAGCCAAAGCTTTTTCTGAGTCTTTTTTATCAGGACGTCACGAACGAATTCGTTCCTCCAACCCATTTGCATCTAGACTTTAGCTCAATCCTTCTTAGTAATTACCAAAGGAGCGTTCACGTTATGCCGCTTCGGAAGAATACGTTGGCCGATCTCAATTAGCAATCCTTGTCTGGGGAAGGCCATCATGGCTTCATTCGGACTGCGAAAAATTCAAAATACTGACTCAAAATCCACGAATCAATCGCGAGACGAGGGGATTAAGAAAAGTGCTAGAAGGATCCGATAACACTTGATCCAATCTCCTTTCAAAATCGAGGGGCAATCCCTTGACTGCTACGCCTGTCATTTCTGTCATTCTGTCATTTCGGATCTGGCTATCAAATCAGGTTTAGTTGACTATTCCTTGCCACAATTCCAAACACACCCAGTCTAATTATCGTATTCAGACCTGCTAACACTGCTAACCTCTCCAACTAATCCACATGACCGTTGGACTTAGGCACGCGGAACAGCGGATATCCAACATTGACTAATGTTTAGCCTCAATTTCATCACATACCGTTCAACGTTCCTGTTGATAAAAAACGGTGTGGGCGCGTAGAATTTCCCAGTCACAGCCGCAATAGGCGTTGCGGAAGACATCCGTATAGACCATTGATGTGATTGCAGGCATGTTGACGCGTTCGCCTTGTGTGGGGCGTGATTTATCGCCTTGACTTGACTCCATCACACACGTGTGCTGTGTGACATTTCCGATGCTTCTCCTGGGATCCAGATCACATCTCCCCATGATCTGTGGACCGGGATTGAAATTTAGCATCTCATGCGATGTCGTGGTGATGGAAGGCTGATCTGGGTTTGTCATGACGGTTTCACCTATTGTGATAGATCTGAAGCTATTGAAGGATATGGTCTGTATGCAACGCAACCTACCCTTGTTCCCAGGGACATAGTCAGTACCTGAGTCTCGATTCTTTGCTTAATACCAGTTCTAGGTAGGTTGAAGACTAGTCTCCTATTTCTCATCTACTACATATGCAGGTGTCACGAAACCAATATGCCTATTGAACGCCACATACTCAATCGTGTCGCCTCACTTCCAGTGCGGCGGGCGGGTGAGTGGGTGGGTGTCACGGCATTTGCATATTGATTGTCTTGCCCTACTGTATCTTTTGCGGTTATCTTCGTCTTACCGTTACTCGGGGGACACGACATTGGTAATCGCGTGAATGGTTTTCGTGGCTGAGTACTCCGTATCCATGGAACGTTACCATTACACAACCTTTTTGGTGGTTGGGTACCCTTTTGTGCTTCGTAATTATCTATACATGCATGCGTGTATGTATGTCATCGTAGGACTTGATATATTGTTCGATTTTTTGGTTCTTCGTATTTTACTGTTTTGGATTTTGGCTTTGGATGTATAGTACCTGGCTCTCGGGTTTGGGTGCGTATATTGTTTATCCCATTCTTATGAGATAATACGAGGGAATGATGTCGATGTCTTAGTTTATCCACGTGTTACGTTGGATTCTTGGGTATGTGATTTTCTGGGTCGTATTGGAGTTACATTGGAGAAAGGAGGTAGGATTTTATATATCCAGTCTTCAGCTTGAATCTAGTATTGAAGACTTGACTCGATTTTCTTGTCGATCTTTTCTTTTTGGTTCTACGACGATGTATTAATTGATAAAGGGGGTTGTATAAGTTGATGCGTTGGAGTAATTGAGCTTATGGATTATACGCTCTGCATTTGATGTGAATGGAAGTTCCAAGGCTTGACTTTATGTCTTGAAGAGAATGTTCTCGTTAAAGTTGATTTGAATTGAGTTCTCCTTCATATTTCAATTGGATGGTTTTTGGGGGGTTTAAAAGGGTGGCAGTCGGACTATAAGTGCTTTCGGGGAAGCTTTTTCTATCTATGCAGGCACTCTTTAATGTCTATTCTACCATACTTATACTCCCCTACGACCATCATAAAGACAAGAGAGCTTGACGCTAACGGCGATAGCACATCTAACAGCAATTAGAAGTAGTGCGTTCCAATAAATAGGTGTAAATGAATAGATACTAGAGGAAATAGATATCCCTATAATCGATTTTTAACTAGGATCAGTGCGTAGTTACATATCTTATTTAGATGTAGTGTAGTGATGATAGACACTGTCTGAAAGATGAAGAATAGTGGATTAATGAGATGGATGTCGGAGGATTCGATTTTTGTATAGCGAAGGGCTGGATGGCTGGTTTTGGATACTTCTGCCTTTCTATAATGGGGTTTGGTGGATATGTACCTATTGCAAGAGCTGATTCATTCATGTTTTGGTGTACTAGTGAAGCTATGATGAGAATGTTATGGAGTGGAGTAGTTACGAGAATTCTGTGAGTAAGGTGGAAATTGTTGAGACGTGCTAGATTTCTAAGTTGGTGAAGAGGGCATATGAATCTAGAGGTATTCTAATCATTAGATTGATAATAGTACTTGTATACCGGTACCTATGTTCTTATTACCCCCCTTCCTCTCGTAATAGCTTTTTATATCTATGGATGTGAATACCATCTAAGTCATTTATCTCTCTCAACTTAAATCTCCTCACTTCTCAATCTTAACTCCAGTCCTCCAAACGTAAAAAAAAAAAAAAACATATTAAGACTCTTGAATATTCACTGCACTATTCTTTCACAGCAAATCAATCAAACTTTCACATCCTATCAATGAAACAACCCTATGTTCAAATCAAAGATGGTTAACTATAATGCTACAGCAAACGCTCGAACTTCACTCTTACCACAGTATCAAAATTTCGAGAAGCTTCGATGGTATTCATTCGCTTTCGTATATGCTTTGATTGTGGGGATTTTGGTTCGGGGTAATGATACTTCGTATCAATTATGGGTATATCGGCATATTTCTAAGATCTGGAATTAGGTTGGTGATCAAGTGATGTCATAGAATATAGGTAGTATATATTAAGAATGAACTGGGTATCGCTATTAGGGTCATGATATTATCCTGAAGTTTCCTAGCAATATGGGCTGTGTATTTTGAGAAGGCTTATGGGTGGGGCTTCTATTGGGATTGCTGTTTGAGCTGGATGATAAATTGATCACTGGTGTTGAAATATGAAACGCAACATTTAAGTTGGGCTTTGGGGTTGGATAATTCAGTAAAGTAGACATTTTTGAGGTCTTGAAGTCGAGTTGGGCTCCCTCTTCCCTGCTTTGCTATGGTTTGGGTTGGTGGTTAGGCTGAAAGGGTAATCCATGTTTGGATGATATAGATCTTGGATGTATTATATGTGACGGCATATGTTGAATACTGTAAGTAATGAGATATCACGTTGAACCGCATATAGACCTAGGGGAGAGTAGTGTCATGACTGATCAATCGATAATGCATGTGCTTCTTTCATGTGACGAAAACTTGTCACACAAGTGGCAAACCAAAGATCACTAAAGGAATCTGTAACCAGAATTGCTATTCATGTAAACCAGGTGATGTGAATAGCTTTCGCATGTGCTAGGTACCATCTATTTGTCACTCCGATTGGGCATTCATGCGCATGAAAGCACAAACGTCCTGGGTTTTAGATGTGTGATTCGGGTGTGATCCGTTTTGCAGAGTTCGGTCATCTGACTTCTACGGCGTATACTTCCATTTTCACATTATTCGGCAATTCCTAATGGTCTCTTGAGTGTAGGAATGAATGGGCCTCGGGTGACCGGCCAGAGGTATTTGGATTTCATGTAGGGATTTGCTATGTTGTAGGCGGGGTTGTAATGAGGGGCGACGGAGGTTTTTTCATGTCTCACATTTCCATCTCGTCATCGTCGTAGTCATCTGCTGTGTCTGGGTATCCGTTCTCCGCTTCTTCCCTCTCTCTGTCTCGTCGTTGCTGTTCTCTCGACGCGGAGATTTTCCTGCATGTATAGTTAGCTCATTGCGTTCCAATTCTCTTCGTAACTATTCCGATATAGTAGCTATATCCTTTCTCATCCATACTCTAGAAAGAGGAGTCCTAGGTGAAGGTAAGAGAAGGAGAGCAACTCACCTCAACCCGTCAATGACACCTCCCACAAATGCTCTCCCCTCTCCAACTTCCATTCCCCCAACCCCATTCATTTTGAATCCACCTGCAGCATCCAAGACCTCCACACCCTTCCGTAATTTCGCCATTCTCACCTCCCTCAACCCTCTTAGCAACCCCCTCACCCGATCTGGTTCCTCAAAATCATCTCCCGCAGCCTCAAGTAGTATTTCACCCAACTCTAACCAATGATAGGGCAATGCGTCTGGTGGTGCTTCAGCGGTACTTGACGAGAGGAAAGGCGGAGAGAATATGGTCGAGGATGACGAGGTAGGGGGTAGCCGTGGAGGCGGGGAAAACGCCTCCGCATTATCAGTCTCATGGTCAAGGATTGCGCTGAGAGAGGTTGGGAGGAGCCAGGGAGGTGGAAGGATATTTGCGCGTCGTTGGCGCTTTAGGAGGAGGGCGAGCCAGAGGGGGAGAGGGGTTCGTTGGGGAGGTTGGAGGGGTGGTGTTGGGCCCTTTGGTATATGGTGTTAGAATCGAGTACGTGAGAGATAGATAGTTCATGTTGTTGGTATATGGATTGGCTTGTATAATGAGCGAAAGGATTTGAGTATAAGGTTGGGTCTTGGACTTCTGCGCGGATACCCACATACGATGCGATGCGCCTGTGGTGGGGCTTCAACTCACTCCGAGCAGATCTAGTCCTTCGAGTCGCTGTCGCGGGATTACGGTTACAAGCTCCATTTCGCAGAGAAACGCGATCTCGGGCGGTGTTAGGCCTGGGGGAAGAGGTAATGCCATGTTTGAATATGGTTATCAATCAATGTGAAGGTGAAGGTGAAGGTGAAGGTTGAGTCTAGGTAAGTTGAGGGTCGGGTTCGGTGACGGGTAGGACGCGTCCAAAGTTTAGCCGACGTTAGTTTTCGGACTACGGCCCTTGCGGGTGCTTCCTCACACCTTCAATCACTTCCGATATGGCATTGACTGCTTGATTCAAGAAATATGGGTGTGTTCAATTCAGCCCAGGTATGGGTATTATCCATTGTTGTTGTCCTTCTTAGTGCTCTCGCGGCCATATGGAATGAAGCTGTGGCAGAGACCGTTCCTGAACCATATCTGGTAACACCCCCTGATCATGTGCTATCCAAATGAAGTCACTGAACTTTGAATTAGGATGAAGTATTCCATGTCCGACAAGCGCAAGTGTATTGCTCTGGTGCCTTTCACGAATGGGATCCCAAAATCACCACACCTCCAGGCTTGTCAGCAGACTCTCCCTCGCCTTCAACCTGCATCCTCTGACGTACTATAGATATCTCGTGTCATATTTGAAATTCCTGATTACTGGAAATTGTGACATCTCTAGTCTTAGGATTCTGAACACTACAGCCGTTTTGCTGGTTTGTTTCCTATCAAATACGATTTTGCGGACCCTCCACAAGCCCAATGGAAACGTGGCACCAAACAAGGATAGTGTGCCCAAAACTCTGTTTGATGCCCATTCGGCTTTGAATATCAGCCTGTTTCCGCCTTTCTTCTTTTTCTCTGCACTCTACTACACGGATGTAATATCTACTCTCAATGTACTGCACAGCTATAATGTGCTGCTGCAGTGGCAGAAAGGAACGTCCTCCAAGTTTGCGTTAGCCTTGGCTGTTGGGATTGCTGCCCTCTTCTTTCGGCAGACGAACATTTTCTGGGTTGCAGTATTCCCTGCGGGGCTTGCTGTTGTCCATGCACTCAAGAAAGAAGCACCAGCATCCTCGAACCGCACAAAGCAGGACTTGAACATCCAAGAAGCCTTGCAGCTTAGTTGGAAAGATGGTGTTATATATGACTGTTCAGTTCATGATGCCGGGTTGGAAGGTAAGAATGATCTCCTCGAGTAACAACTACTGCTGATCCCCAAGTAGATTACCTAGCGACGGTACTGTCCATTGCCATAGTAGCATTGTCAAAGCCTTTCACTGCCCTTCGAGTAGCCTTACCTTATCTATTCATCCTCGCTGCGTTTGGAGGGTTTGTGGCCTGGAACGGAGGTGTGGTACTCGGCGACAAGTCGAACCACGTTGCTACGCTTCACTTCCCTCAGATGCTGTATATCTGGCCCTATTTCATCTTTTTCTCTCTTCCGCTCGCCCTCGCCCCGTTAGCCTCACCAGTGGTTGATCGCTTTCCAGAAGGCAAACTGAAAGCCTTCTTTCAAGGGCACCTTGTTGGATCGACGTCACCTAAAACACCTCGTATCATCTCGATCCTCTCCTTCCTCGTTATTGCCGTAGCCGCAGTCCATTTCAATACCATAATCCATCCATTTACGCTGGCAGATAACCGACACTATGTCTTTTACGTCTTCCGGATACTACGACGACATCCCGCAATCAAATATCTGGCGACCCCGATCTATGTATGCTGTGGCTGGCTTACAATCCAGGTTCTTGGATCCAGTTGGGGTGGTCAGCAAACTCTAAATAAGAGTCATGCAAAAGAAATTAGGGCCGATCCAGGTGATAAGGATGATGTTCAGGACCGACCTCTACAGAGCAGCTTCATTATTGTTTGGCTGGCCACCACGGCCCTGTCTGTAATCACAGCCCCACTGGTAGAACCCAGGTACTTCATTGTCGCCTGGATTATATGGCGGCTGCATGTCCCTCGCGTCTCCGCCTCGCGTCGTGGCGACTTGATGTCCAATAGCTGGTGGCGGGGCTATGATTTACGCTTGGTGTTGGAGACGATATGGTTTTTGGCTATTAACGCCGTTACTGCTTACATGTTTCTGTACCGAGGGTTTTCGTGGCCTCAGGAGCCGGGTAACGTGCAACGCTTCATGTGGTGAAGGAAGCATGCTGCAAGTCCAAAGCGGCGATTAACGGCGAACTCATGTGGCTAAACAGAGATCTGGTAACTGATTCCAGACCCCGGGAGTGAGGCGTGAACAACTAGGTAGCCCGACATTCACCTCGAGGCGGCCTCTCGGTGTGGCATGCGCGTCGCCGGTGAACACAGCCGAGATGGTTGCCTGGAGGGACGTCTACGTGTCCAGCAGGACGAGTGCGCATATCGCAAAGCAGCATTATCGCAAAAATAAAACATCAAAGGCACTTTTGAGATTTCATCAATAGAAACAAAGGAGACTGTGTCAGATTTAAGGGGATAGGATGGCGAGGGGATAATACAGATGGTATTTCTGCTAGCCTTGGCACAACCATTCCCAAGGTGGTAGGTGTCACGATGGAGGGCTGACCATGGCAACATTTGCCTGGTACAGGACTTTGATCCACTGACTGCATGGATGAGTGAGTGTCGAGGGCACCAGGCTCACAGGAAGGCACTTCTATCATCGAGAGGGCGTGTGTGCTCCAACTGAAAAATATGGCTGGGCAATACCGGGCCAAAGATATTGCAACCTTCTCCCCTGATAAAAAATCTCCAGACCCTTTCATCCTCTCTCCTTTGCTTCTACCTCAGGGCTCAATTCCGGTCAAGTGCTTCTTCCTCGTTCGAAAGTTTTTTGGAGAACTCCCATTAGCCGTGGACGTCAGCCCCAACCGGACCTGCTGCTCTAGCCTCGGTTTTGGCCCCGAATGTGGATTTGCACCAGTCGTGCAGAGCAAACAACAGGATGGACGACCCATACAAAGAACAGAGAGATAAGCTAGGCAATCATCAGGCCTATCCAAACCCTTCTGCTTACGACCCTGAGTCCATATCTAATAACGCATTCTACACTTATCAATCTCACACGACGCCCGCCACTGGTAACTATGCTAATGAGCCAGCAAACACCTCTCTGCCGAATGACCATGGACCTCCGCAACTGATTTTGCCCGGTTATGTCAATCTAGTGGAGGTTGAGAACGACTCCTTCGCCCAACCGTTGTATAGTAGGCTCGGTTCGGTAAGCCACATTGTTTTTTGGACTCTTGCTTAGCGTCCTGCACTCGTTTGTTTTGAAGGCTTCCCAGAATGCCTATAGACCCACCATAGTTGAGATATGGAATTTTGGTTGTAGAAGGCAGACCCCGCTGCTTTCTTCGATGCGATTTTGGCGAACTCCAACGATTCTGATTTTCTTGCAGACACCAGGCTACCATGGACCATTCTCTTGGTCTAATCCATCAGGTTCTGAGCTACCGACTACCGACCCTTCACGCACTTTGCATCAGCTTAACAGCACTTCCCAGTTCTCTGAATCACATCAGTATACCAACCCTCCTTTAGACAACAATACATACAGTATCCCTCAATCTGCAGTCTCGCCCGTGGACTATATCGGCAGTACAATCTACCAGAATGATCCCACCGAGTTGTCCGAACAGAAGAAACCACAATCCCACCTGCTGTCGCCAGCCTTGCCTCTTGATGAATGTAGACAACATCCTCCGAAGAGGGCGAAGGTTTGGGATGACCGGCGTAGTAGCGAGCGATCCTCGATCAATGTGGACTACAATCTTCCATTACCCCATTCCGATAGAAGCAACCAAGAAATCGCGATAACCCCATATAGCCAACACACTTCCTACTCAGATCAAAACATAGAAGCTTGGCAGCGAAAATGGATCAAGACATGGTGCTCCAAGTCTGGATGTCAGACTTCTGACCTGGAGTTCAGCTCACGCGTGCAAGGGCTAGCTACTGCCCTTGTTTTACCATTCGACAACGTTTCTTCAATGATTCAACACTACATTGCTCGACATGCTCATAGGAGCCCGAGTGTGAACATTCGTACGGAACTATCACCCTTATCAGACATCATCCGGCAATCCATCGAATCTAGTCTCGGTGGACAACTGTCTGCTGATGAACTAGATCAAGTTCTGAGATACATTCGAGGTTGTCAAAGAGCACGTCCTGAAAACGACGGTCGGCGCAAGGTTAACAAAGGACCGTACAAGTGTACGTTTGGATGTGTTTATGCTACTAAACGGCCTCATGATTGGAAACGACATGAAGAGATCCATGTACCACACACGCTCTACTTATGTTTTATATGTCGCCAAGAGAGAACTCGAGAGCCGTTCCTAGCGAATCGAAAGGACAAGCTCACCTCACATGCCAAAAAAGATCACCATACCACTGACAGCATTGAAGAGTCATCCAAACTCGATGTTCCCCCTCTGTTTGATAGAAGCTGCCCGCACTGTGATGCCAGGTTTCACGACTGGGAAGAACGATGCCACCATTTGATGAAGCATTTCAGTGGAAAACTTGCGTCTACGCCACGATTTTCAAACGAGCCAAATGACGATGCCCATCAGGAAGAAGAGAGTGATGAGGAAACAGACTCAGGTGACGATAGTTCGGACGAGGAGGATGACGACAACAATGACGACCCGAGCTCAGGAGCCAATGGTGGGAACGGAACAGGCGGCTCTGCGGGAGGCTCTAGCGGCTTTCCATTCAACTACAATCAGCCCTGGGATCAGCCAGGCACGGGAAACAACGAGGACACTGGGGGTGGTTACCCGTACCAGTACCCCTACGGCACATATTCACTTTCAGCTTGTGGAACTCCTGAGCCTACTACACAGTCATTGAGATTATCTGAAACGGATCCATGTACGGACTTGAGCTATGTAGAGCTTTCGCCCTCCGAGGAAAGATTACCCCAGGTGTACGCGGCGAGGGAAAATGTCAGCGTTGAGCCCAGAGTATCAGCATTCCCACATCGAACCCAAACGTGCGTAAGCCAATATTGCTAATACTGATGGCACTGACACGGTAGTAGAGCCATGACCAAAAAACACAATGCGCTCGGTGGTATTTGGTATTCATATGGCCACTATCTTCATTCACCCTCTGGACTGCATTTAGCCTCCGTTCTACCCGATCGTGGACCTCATGGCGCTGGAGACCTGGTGCGACAATGTGCTCCCGCGCGAGGATTTGTGCGTAATCCATGCTGGTCCATTTCATTCCGTCGAGAAGGACAGATCCTAAAAATGACGAATTATCCACATATTGCCAAGTTCATTCCTACCCATATCCAGAATGCGTCACTGAATTTCACCATGAGCCCGTTGGCACGAGCGACTGCGAAAGAATATCTCGACTCATCCATACTGCATGTTGAGAATCATGGTTGGACTCAGAAGTGGACTGGATGCTTATCATCTGCGCTTGCCTCCATCTGTTTCCAAAGAATTCAGCATGCGAATGTCAAGCCTCGAAACAATCTACTACAGAATGGGGAGGTTTTCTTCATATCCAAGGTCACTTCTGAGCCCGACTCCACACCGAAAAGCATCAATGACATGATGACGCTGTATCCTGCCAGAGATGTCGCGGAACATCAAACTCATAGCAGAGAGGTAGACATCTACTCGCTAGGCTGTGTTACGATGGAGTTGTTGGCAGTCGCTCAAGGGAGAATGGTTCATGACTTCTATGGTTTCCTAGGTTTCTTGTCAATGAATGAATGATACCTTTGGTCAGAGTCTAATCTACCTTAAGGAAGCCGAAGGACTGCTCATGTGGCCAGCCCAAATGCGCCAGCACTCCATGCCGTCGGTGTCTCGTCTCTGGGAGATGTGTGAGAGGATGCTGCAGAACGAAGTCTCGACACCTTTCCTATCCAACGATGTTCGTAAACTGCCTCAACCAGAAATATTCGCTCAATACAAGACGGAACCAATTCCGACAATCGATATTCCCATTCGGACGTCACAACGCCATGACCTCGTTCCCCATCACCACAGCCTCAATCCAAGACCAGGAGGAAAGTCGTGAAACACGGTTGGGCTCTGTGAAGAGCATGTCGGCATGGGACCATATATCGCTCAATATCTTGGGAATACGAGGATAGGACATGGGCTCGGCGAGACCGAGATGCATCAGTACCCAAGGCACAGATGGAAGGAGAGGAGCGTGGTTTAAAGAGCCACAGTCACAGTCACAGTCATAGTCACCGACCCGATATTCCCGATGCGTTCACCGGATATAACATAACGGACCCGTGACCGGGTCACCGAAAGTGAAGAGCTAGGTAGATTGGTAGATGATGATTTGATGAGATTTCGGCCCCCACCAGCTTACGACGGTCTTGGCGTGCTTGAGGCTCAAAAACAAGGTCGGTCGTGGGGTTGACCCTCGCCTTTGCGTAAGCACCGCCAACCCGCGCTAACTGCATCGGGCGCAGGACGGGTATGACGGAAGGCCAACCGTGGATTTGTTCCTCGAAACGGGCGGCACCTGACGCTCTTGAACGAAGGCCAAGAGGGCGGAGACGCCTTTCTCCGCCATTATGTCAACGCTGCAGTGCTACGGAGCAGTCTTGTCTGCTCCGAATCACCGCTGCCAAGCACGTAAGGCAGACCAGGCCCATCTGCTCGTCTTCATTGGCAGACATCCCTCCTCTCCGCCTGGCCCATGCTTTGCACTGCGAGCGCGCATTTCCTTCACGTGCTCGGTTGCGGGCCCAATGCCCTTGCCCATGTATGCATGAAGACGGAAAAGACGGTCTTTGACATGGTCATTGCGTACCATTCACGGCTTGGCAACCATCTCGCTAACAAGATTTATACACCACTGTCCCCTCCACTCTGCATCTGATCTATCTATCCACGATTCACGATTCGCAATTGCAATTCAAATCCGTAGTCCCGGGTCGATCTTAAGATAAGAAAGAAGCAAAGAACATCACGCAACAGCTAAACACGAGAAACTTCATCTCGACCGTCTTCCTTGGAAGGTTATCACTGTACTTCAGAAGGAGGACACCCAATTCCACGTAATCGAGTCCACAAAATTTCAGGACTCGAGACAATCACAACTACATAACAACATTTCAATCACCGGTTCAGCAATCTCCACCAAGGATTCCTAGAACCCATATTCAAACTTCCTCCAACCTGCGATGCGCAAATCCCACTCCGACCCCGCCCTCGACCCCCGCGACCTATCAATCCGTCTAGAATCCCTCCGATTCAACCACACACCAACCTCACCAACAACAACAATGTCACCACTCCGCCGTCTCCGAAAGGTCAAGTCGTCTTCCTCGACCGACTCCACAGCCTCAGACGGACTATCTAGACTGCCCACCCTGCGTCTAACAACTCAAAGCACCACCTCAACAAACCACAGCACCGAAGTCTCCCGTCTCCCAGTCATGCGCACAGTCCCCAGCTCCTCGTCCACAGTCGTCGAAACCGAAGCTATTGCATGCGGCGAGTTTAATCGCCCACGGCCTTGGTACACGGGGGGTGGGAGCCATGATCATTACGTCTCTGCGTCCCAATACAACGTCAATGATGAAGGGGTAGAAGATACCTTCAGCAACTCCGACGACGACGACGACGATACCATTCAAGCATGTGGCTGCTCGTGCGAGATTTGCTCTGGCGAGGACCATAAGGATAAAGATAAAGCCGAGGAAAAGAAGGAGTTCTTGTATTATGGCCGACACGCTAATACTTGGCTTTTCAATGACTTCTCGGTTAAGGATACTGCGAGGAGGGCTTTTCGATATGTTTCGGGTGCTTCTTCTGGGAATGAGCATTGTCATCATTGTGGTGCGGGGAGGGGGAGGTTTGCTCATTAGTTGTTGTCGAGTTTTCCTCTTATTACCCTCCTTAGTCCGTCCCTCTTTTTCCTCGCCTTTATGATTTGGGTGGTGTTTTGTATTTGGATATCCGCCATGGCTTTTAGCCTTTTCGCTTTTTGGCTTTTTTGCTTTTACCCTGGGGTTTCTCACTAAGGGAATCTGGGTACTCTTACTCCGTACCCACCTTCCTCATCCGTCCTTATGTTCCTATCATCGGAAACTTTGGACGAATTGCTGGATCGATTGTTTTGATCATTTATATTTTTGATACCCCGTCTCTTCTACTTTTTTCTTCTTTGGTTACGATGGATGAATCATGTTTACTTGTCTCTTGATGAGATGAGGTTTGTTTATGATGTATATGCATTGCATGCTGCAACTTTCGTATCTCTTTTTTATAATTGTATGTATAGAGAATATTGTTCTATTTTAGTTGTATAATAAAAATAAACATAAACATAATTATATAACCCATTCCGAAAAAGTCTTCATATCACTACTCTAGATCTCCAAAATACCACATGAACAACCCAACGCAAACCCACAATCTCCAAATACCAAACAGCAATTATCCCTCGTGTGCTAAATAAAAAACCAGGAAAGTAGATTTTTTCATGAACTGCCTAGACTAGCCTATCCATCCTACCACGTTCCATCTAGTATGTACACCTATACACCCCCCTTCCTTTTCTTCCCCTCTTTCCCCTATTCATTCAATCTTCTCTAATTATAACACCATTAAAAAAAAATCTCTACCACTTAAAAGATCTAATTTCTTACTCACTTTCTTTTTCCCCTATCCCACCCCATTCATTACTAAGTAGCCAAACCCCCCCCAACAAAAATTCATACTTACCATATAACTACTGCATTCAAAAATCACATTGTTCATCGTAAAATATTAAAAAAAAAAACCCCCAAATCAAATGGTAAATTCCCCTTCAACCCAGAAGAAATTCTCATCATCTCAAGCAATTCATATTCAAATACCTCAAGCATCCTGATTTCGTCTTTCTTCATTCATCTCCATTAATCCTAACCACATAACCTAACCCAACCAGCCTAAACCCATTCATCCTATCCAAATCCCAACCCAAATAATTCCAACCCCAAAAAAACCAAAAACCATAAAAAAAGTGAAGAAGTGAAGATAGCCTAACCCATCCACTCATCAAATCCCAAATAAAACTACACTATACAAAACAAGAAAAAAGGAACCCCTCCAAACCTAGAAGTCCCTCAAGAGAAAAAAGCGCCCCCCTCCCCCCCCCTCGGAAAGCTTCATAATGGAGAGAAAAGAAAAGAAAAGAAAAGATACGACGCTCCACCACCCTCTCATCCCATCCACTCAAAAAAATCACGAAGGTCTCAAAACAGCCCCCCCAACAAGAACAACCACTTTCTTAAAGAACCTCCTCCACTCAAGAGGATCACCACTTGCTTTCAAAAACCTAACCTCAGATAAACCACCTTCACCTTCTTCCTCAAACCCACCCATCCCACCATACCTCACCCCCTCAACAACCACATACCCATTCAACCCCTGCCGTCGCCCATCCACAGTCTTAACTCTCAAGCTCGCCTCCCCATTGCGTTCCCACTCGATGATTTGCGCTTTACTGAAGACGGGGACGGGAACACCGAGACGATGCAACGCTTCTGATAGTAGTGGTAGGAGCAAGGAAATTGGCAATGGGGATAAGAAACGAGCGAGTGAGTACGAAGGCACGATATCGGCGAATTTGCGGGCGCCCTGGGTAAGTGAGAGGGGGATTGAAGGCGTCGGCGTGAATTGCGTTAGGCATGGGTCTTGGGAGAGGGCGTCGGCGGTGGAGGGAGGTAGTATGTGTAGGGTTGGTGGGGGTCCATTGGTATCGGTTAGTTTGTGGAGAGATCGGAAGTCTTGGAGGGGAAAGTAGGATGGTTCCGGGAGGTGGTCCAGATGGGTCGTTGGCTGGGAGGCGGAGATGCCATCGTAGAGACCTAGACGGGGTGGTCGTTCCCAATCGAACGGTGCATCTGCTGAAGGGGTCTCAGGCTGGGTAGCTGATATGAGATGGTGAGGTTGTGGGGATCGAGGTGATGAAGCACGCGTTGTTGATGGGGAGGAGAGGGGTTCGTCGTCTAGGTCCATTGGGTCGATGGATTGGGATGTTGGCTGGCTTAGTAGTGGATCTTTTGCAAAGTCGATACGGAGAGAACTAAGCATTTGGGTGGCCATTCCAATGGGGTTTGCCAACGTGCCATTCGCGGATACGTAGGGGTTATGGCGTGTGAACCAGGGATGGGTGCGGATTTCGTCGAGAGTGAATCGGCTGCCTGGGTCGAGCTTTAACATGCCTCGCAAGAGGGATGCTACTTCGGTGGGGATTCGTTGCCACAGTTCATCTGTTGAACGCCCGCTAGTCTCGACGTATTCTTTGAACTCATCGCTTCGCATCGTAGGCTCATCCCATGGTGTGTTTCCAACTAGAAGAACGAACAATACCACCCCTACACTCCATATGTCTGCAACATTTGCCATATACCCAGACTCCAGAAGATCCTGTCTCCTAGTTCTTCTTCCACCCACGATTTCCGGAGCAATGTATGGAGGGGACCCGCAAACCGTGTTACAAAGTCTTGTCTTCCCATCTCGTTGAAACATGGCAGCAAGCCCGAAATCAGCAATCTTGAGATCTCCATTCTCCGCCAGCAACACATTCTCGGGTTTTATATCTCGGTGTGCAATCCCTTTACTATGCATATAGCTAACAGCCGATATCAACTGTGTAAAGTAAAAATGGGCGATATCTTCCGAGACACCTTCGTCCGCTTCAATCTTATCGAAGAGGTCACCTCCCGCCGCCAGTTCCATGGCTATCCATGTCCAGACATGGTCTTCGCCACTTCCAATGCAGTGAATGATGTTCTGATGCTTGCCGAGGAATTTATGAAGCGTAATTTCCATTTGAAGTTGTTTAGGAGTCAGACGGCCGGTCTTGAAGGCGTGGTCTTTGGAGATGAACTTGACGGCGATGACAGGAGTGGGGGCGTTGAGCGGACATGCTTTTCGGATTCTAGGACGTGTTCAAGTTAGATGAAGTGGTAAATGTGAGACGCGGGTGAGACTTACGATGCATAAGCTCCTTGTCCTATCGTCTTTGATATGATGCGGAACGGAAGGTTGCTTGGTAGAGGGACAGCTTGTGACTAGTGATTAATTAGTTGAGATGAATCCCGAAGGCTGTCGCGTTGAAGAAGGCAAAGACGTACACCTGGTGGAGCAGGAGCCATTGCGAATAATATATTCCCTTTAATTACTGTGCCGTGATAGAAGTGGGCGGAGGCGTCGACACGATGCCAGCGTGGTGGTCGGGATCGATGGTGGTGCAAACAAAAATGAGGATGAGGTAGGATAAACAACACGTCCTCGGCCAAGCGGTACTCGAGATTCGCGTACGCCCGATCACGTGGCAGTGACGTCTACCCATCATCCCAGTCTCACATCATGGCGACACGATGGATACCAACATTCACAAGTCAGATGAAAGGGGGCAAGTGCCAACATATAACATTCACCCCTCCCACAGACCCATCCAACACCCACCAACCCGTCTCACCAACGCCAACAACCACGTGCTCCGGACATGCTTTTCCCCTTCCATTCCGCACCTGCATTCCGCATTCCACATTCCACAAATCCAAAATCACACGGCGCCGAAGAAACCCCACCAGTTTCCCGCAAGTCCAAGCCACCACCCACCAACAAACATACATCCAGAACAACCAACCACTGCCGCTCTGCTCTCCCGAAACCCAATCCGCCCGCCCATCCACGTGTCTATGAAACTCTAATCTATCGCCTACCGGATCCCACGTGGCCCTTGATCCAACCATGCAAACCTTAACTTGAAGACTTTTTCCCTAGGGCTAGAATCATGTCCTTATTTTTATACCCTAACGTCAGTCAGTCCGTCCGTCCGTGGAATCTCGGAGGCCGCCGATGAACATGTCACAGCATGTCACTTTGTAGTACTGACTTGTAGTTTTGGGTTTTGTCACTCAAGCAAAAATAGACCAAAAGTTTTACAATCCAAGTATATTCATTTATGCTTCTGCGTCTTCTGTCGGAGTCTGAGTTTATCATACAGTAGTGTAGTAGTTGACCTAATTGTTCTGGAATCCGCTCGCTCAATCATAGTCCTCTCAATCACTCCTTCCCCGTCTTCCCACGCGTAAAAAAGGAAAAAGGAAAAACATAGCCGGAAGAAAATTGTAAACAGACCCAAAAGTAACATAGAAAACCGTAATTATCCCTTCCCTCTGCAAAAGTCATGCAAGGCTTGACGAAGAAAGTAGAAGGTATCCCGAGCCCTCCCCCACACCAATCTAACTACTTTTTAACTTTCCATCAAGTGTGGAGTAAGTTTTTCGGCGAACCCTAAGTAGAGATCGCAGCTAGTGAAGCGGGGAGCGGGAGGGATATCCCTTCTTCTCTATCATCTAACCACCCTTTGACCCATCACATCGCTAGGCTCGTCTAAACCCCGTAATGTCGTGACATGCTTTGCATCGAAACGTAATGACCCGTTATTCACATTGAAGAAAAAAAAGTAAGGAGATGGCATCGTCGGCGACGACTGCCTACCAAATGAAGTGCGGCGCTTAGGAGCATGGAAAAAAAGAGGAAAGAAAGAAATTCCAGAAACCCGCCCTAAGCGTCCTGCGAAGCCGAGGCAACGTAGGAAGATGCAATGGTTCAATAAAAGAGGTATGATGGAATTTTCCGGTGCCGTGAAACGCCAAGTCTAGGGTTGCCATGCAGTTGAATAAAGTGAAGAACAAATACCGGTAAAAGGAAATCGATCGTTACATGTCCATAGTCAACATCATCATGAAGAGTACACCACTCTTCTATGAACAGGTCGAGAATTTGGACGGGATGATCGGCCAGATGAAGACTGATATCATGCTGGCTTCATATCTTGTATGGGTAAATAGCCGAAAAATGTAAGCAGGGAGGGACACGCCGTTTCCCTGGGTCTTGCCAAAAATACATAGGCTCAAACATCTCGGACGTTGGGAGATCGGTATTTACGGGGAAGATTTCGAAGCGTAGGGAAGCGAGGCGGCATCCAGACCACGAAGTTGGTATTGGTAACGAGTGGACTTGATGAATTTGGGTACCGAGTCCTGTAGGAAATGAATTAGTGGTTGAAACCCAACAATCTGAGGGAGCAACACGTACGCTTGCCATAAGCTTGAATATCGAATTCTGTGCTCTTTCGAACAAGATGGCTACTTCGTCAAGACTGCGCATCATAGCGGCATCGTCACCGACAGCACGGGTCATACGAGCTGCCAGTTGTGTACGGAGATTGTGATCGATGTTCAGCTCATTGGGAGAGCCCGGCGCCAGAAAGGCGTTGTAGAGACCTATATCTGTTAACCAACATCCTGAAATAATAAAACACAATTCCACATACTGTATGCTGCAGCCAAGGTTTCACGAATATGCTCGATCTTGATCTCATCTCCCAGACTCTTGGCAGCACGATATTGCTCAATGAATTCCTTGACTTCCACGTAGAATGACAAGTTCTCTTCGCAATAATTATCCTTGGAATATTCTCGGAAGAGTAAACGGTAGGACGGGTTGTCCAAGATCGCATGCATTCGGTTCGAATTGGTTTCGCGTAGACCGTCACGGGTCTTGACTCCGTTTGCATCGCCGTTCATCGAACCTTCAGGGGTTGCAATCCATCCGGCTGCCTTCTCACCTGCCGTAGTAATATGATACAGATCGTCTTTTCTATGTGCAAAACCTCCAGTGTGTGCACGGGAAGAGTATGTGTCAATCTTCGCAATAACACCTGATTCAACGAATAGGCGGCCAATTTCGAGACCCTCGCGTGGGTCAACCATTGTGGAACAGTCCATGAGCCAATCAATCAACGCCTTTCCAGAAAACACGTAGTGGTAGACGCGACCTCCTACAGTGTAATCGCGCACAAGACGTACACCAACATCACATTTGGCGAATTCGTGTACTGAATCCGAGTCGGGCGAAGTCGTCTTCTCGTTCGGTTTAGCACCGGCGAACCGTCTGAAAATGATCTCGCATGTATGCTCATCGTGGGTAAGCTTGTCGGTATCCGACTCACGTTCTAAATTCACCAAATGGTGAGGGTTTCGTGGAGAATCAATGATGTCCTTGACGTGCTTCTGAACAATGCCATTGCGGGCACAGAATCTGTGAAGAATGACAATACCCTTGGGGGTCAGTTGCCATACAGTACTCTTGTTGTTGAAGTCCATCTTTCCATCCAGAGATTCGATGAATCGAGCTTCAATGAACTTATTGCAAACGGAACGAGCCATCTCCTTGGCCATGGAGAATGTGGTGGTTGTGGTGGTAGTGACGACTCTAGTTGGATCTTTGGGATCCGGCATACGATTTGACTGTGAGAACTTCAGAGATCCTAAGTTTGTGATGGCCTCTTCGGTTGTGAAAGTTCCTTCTACCATCCTGAACCTTACCCGATGGGGCGTCAGTGGTAGGGACACGATGAGTGTCGCGAAAAGATCCTTGAAGTCCTAAACGATGCATTGTTAGCCGAGCTCAAAGAAAATTGATGTGATCCGCCAGGACGCATGTACAACCAGCAACCCATCCATCCGGAGACAAGTCTGATAAATGCGGCCCTCATTGATATTACGCCCTGTTGTTGCCTTAATTTTCAACCAGGGTTTTGGGCTCGTTGTTCAACAATCAGATATTCGTCTGACCACGTGCCGAGAGTGTAATAAAAGGGTGATGGAGTAGCTGAATGGTAGCATGCTTTGTAGTGCCAAACGCCCAAGTGCCATCATAAGGTTGACTTTAGGCGTGGGGTCCCCCCATTTGTTGTAACCTTCGTACCACACCCAAACCCAACAATGCAACATGGCAGGTGGAGGAAAGAACCAACGAAGGGTAGAATCGCTTACCTTTGTGAAAGGGCGCTCATCGTCCGTCATGCGGAGCAGCCTCGAAGATGTTTGATGCATGTTTCCAGCTTTTGATGTGGGTAAAGTAGCCCTAGAATGGCCCGGATTCCCTACAGTGGCGGACAAATCAACCTCCCCTCCCTGATCAACGTATTGGGGGGCTGTACCAGCGGCAGTGGAGTGTGTTGTAGAATCACCGACTCTCGCTTGGTGCAGTGAATGGCGGTCGAGCGGCTTAGTTGGATGATGACGGTCCTTGAAGATTTGGGCACTCGAACGGCGTCTTTTGCCCGGGTCTGGACGATCTGACGGTAGCGACGGGTTTGATGGGATTCCGAAGCCGGCCGAGAATGAGAAGAAACTCGGTGTTTGGATGTTCGGAGAAGACAAGTTTGCTGGTGTTGTGTCTGAGCTCTCGGTCTCTCGCTTGGCCTCGGACAAGGAGTGGGTGGGCTCTGGGAGAGGATGTTGTTCGGTGGCGGAGGCGAGCAGCGGACGAGAGGATTTATTCCTGAGAAAGGGGAGCAGCGAGGAGCGGAGGGTGTCAGTTGGCAGGCGGTCCGCGAAGGAGGTCGCGGGTGCTGGTCGAAGCGCGGAGGTAAGATTGGTGTCGGCGGTGGAGGGCGTGAGACGGTGGTGGGCGGAAGCGTTGACAGCAGAGGGCTCGAGATGGGCAGGTGTCTGAGAGGCTCGCGGTGGGCGGGCGAGGCTGTGTCTTGGGAGTCTTGGGAGCGGTGTCGAGGTGGAATTGGAATTGGAGCGGTGCAGCGAGGAGGGCGTGGTGAGAGGGAGGTCGTAGGGAGTCGGCGTGGTGGGAGAAGACATAGGGCATCTGGGCCGCCAAGTTGGTGTTAGAGCGCAGGAGGTTTAGCGGAGCGTGGTGGTGGCAGACGCTTTGCCCATCTCATGGAGCATGGATGGCCGCAGTGCGTGAATGTGGGTCGGGGCGGGCTAGTGCCCTTGTGGCAGTCGCGGTGGGCAGGGCAGGGTGCTGCAACATGGCAGGAGCTAGGCCGCCTCTGCCAAAGGGAATAAGATCCATGGCGGCCGGCGTCCACGAGGCATCCCTGCAGATCGCTCGACTCGTTGCAGCTACGAGTGCCACACGAGGAATAAAGGCCACCGGCGCACTGTTGTTCATTCAACCCGGCCCTTTCACACTCTCACGCACAGTGCACACACAGACTCTCACGCTCATACGCTCTCTCACACACACTGCCCGCTACTCTGTTATGCCCACGACAAGAGAGAGCGAGAGTCTGAGAGAGAGAGAGAGAGAGAGAGAGAGA
>AJFL01003560.1:0-25719 GCA_000467735.1 Rhytidhysteron rufulum CBS 306.38
ACTATGACCAGTGTCTATTTGTAAGCAGGAGCATAGACCGTTCCATGAGAATCCTCTGACATCTCTTCTCGGAAGCCTCACCAGCCTTCCTACACCAACGATTCTGTTTGTCAGGGTTTGGAACCCAGAAGCATGGAAGCTCGCAGCAGGCCCCTTCTTGATGCCTGAGGCAATAGTCATGTGCCCTCACTCTCAGCATTGGCTAAACGAGTATATATTGCCCACAATCCTCATAGCTAGAACACCAGCAATTTAACTTTGTTTTACCTGAACCTAAAGATGCCCTTGCGGGTGATCCCTTACATTATAAGGGCCTTTAATTAGGCAGTGTTAAGTAGACGCTGGCTGTCGTAACCCTCTTCCGGAGGTTTAGTAACCTTCCTAAATCTTCTCGAGGCTATGCTACGATCCACACGGTGTTTGGTGGCCACAGACTATATAGATTGCGTAGAATTAAGTTGTAGATCTTCGAGGGCCTTCAGGAAGCGTTGTTCATTATTTTAGTGGTCTATTATTGTTGTTTTAGATGGGGTTGTTAATGGGTAGACGGTTTAGAAGGATTGGAAAATTTTGGGGCCCAATTGGTGGAGGTGAGAATGCGTGCGCGGCGTCCTATATCGGATGGTTTACCTACCTTAGAAACCGGGTTGAGATCATTTACAGGCCGCTTTAAGACCACTTCAAGGCCCCTGCGGGAATGATAATTCAGGTTAGCGTGATTGTCTCCTAAATAGTGCATGAAGGGCCTGCCAAACAAAAGGTAAAGAAAGGTAAAGAGAGATATAAAAAGAGTATAAAACTAGTGTTAGATATTGTGGTTCCCTTACACTACAATCCCTAAACTAATAGATATTTTTGATTTCTTGGATGTGCAGCTCATATACAAAATTTATAACCCCAACAAAATGTGACATTGTAAATCATGCTTTCTACTTACATACCGGATAGTTTGATTGAATTTTAGAGTGTTGGTGCGGGGTTTGTGGGCACTGCGCTTCAGTTTTGGCGTTCTTCTGTAAATCTTTTTTGCATACGCGTGGTATGTCTTATTCAGCGTCTTAAATAATAAATAACCTAACCTAATAAAAACACTATCTTCCCTTACATTACATTTGCATTGCATATACCGCAAACCTAAAACCGACCTGCTATCTTGCAAACCTAAAACTGACCTGCTATCTTGGCTAAAGCACTAGCTTTCGAATATGTTTAGCTATAGGAACCTGGTGTCTATTCATACTCTTTGAAATTAAAAGAGCAGTAAGAAGCGGCTTTCACCCCAGTCTAGGTGATGCGCTCAACTTAGGAAAGATATAAGCATCAACAAAAAGGTTCAATATTCATTGATAAGGCATCTACCACAATGTTTGACAGTTAATTAAATACAAGATGGCCAGCATCTTACACTTCATTAAGAAAATTATAGGTAATACTAGTAGTAGATTATACTCCCTCCCTCTCTTACACCCTCTCCACCCCCTCCTCCCTCAACTTCTTAACCCTCTTCCTCAACTTCTTCATCTCCCTCTCAGCCTCCTTTCTAATATCCTTCAATGCTCGCTCCCTCTCCCTCCTAATCTCCCTTCTCATGTCCCGTCTCATGTCCCTCCTCTCTTCCTCCACCTCACCCCTTATCTCTCTCATCATCTCCATCCGTAACTCCCTTAGTTCCTTTCTTAGTTCCTGCGCCCCTTCCCCTCCCAGACCCATCTCCACTTTCACCTCCCTTAGGTCTCTTGCTACATCCTCTGTCGCTTTCTCAATTCGCTCCAAAGCTCCACTTACCTTGATTAGTTCGTGATCCTCTACCGTATTATGAACTTCGTCCAGCCTCTCCAAAGCTAGAATCCCATTATCATCCATGGATATATTCTCTTTTCTCTCATCCCCCAATCTCGAAGTCGCCTCGCCACAATCTACCAGGTCTAAGGGGCCAGCTACCACATCGGCTGGGAATGCATTCGCCACATCTAGGTCATGAGAAGCCTGGTCTAATTCCTGAGAAGGAGAAGGAGAAGGAGAAGGAGATAGTTGCTGTTGGGTCGGGCTAGGTGGATTGCTATCCAAGATAACGGTGCTAGGAATGCTATCGCTAGTGGGTTCCGGTAACTCAACCCCATAACCAGACGGCATATCATCAATTCGCGGGACCTTAGAGGGTGGGAATTCGGCAGCCGAAGCCGGCGACGGTGCTGTAGAGAGATTAGCATAATTGATAAGGATAGAAAGTACGGAAGTGCCTTTCAAAAGTATCCGGGCTCTTCTATTCGGGGGTGTTCAGAGGTATGGCTAGATATTAGAGAAATGAATAGAGGAGCCCGGCGGATAATTTTGAAAACCACCTCCGTACACGGAGCAGAAATTACATCTTCGCGCCCGCTTAGAGCAAGCCCTAACATCCTGCTTCTCAACATACGGCGGCGGAGCCGAAACCACCTGCATCGGTTTAATAACGAAATTCTCCCAAGTCGTAAATCGGAAAGGCGAAGACGGCTCAGGGGGCAATGTAAACGGAAAAGCGGTTAAATTCCTCTCATTGGCGACACGAACGTACTCTTCTAAAAGAAGGTACTTTTTACTATTGGTAGGTTGCTTGAACATGATGTGGATATGCTTTGCCGCGCAGAGCTGCGCAAAGGTGCAGAATACAGGGTCGGACGGGTTTCTGGGGACGAGGCGGTCGGGGTGAAGAGGGCACATGATGGAGCCGGGGGTGGTGGAGCAGATAGAGAGCATGCAGTTGAGATCTTTGAGGGAGCTGGGGTGAATGGCTTGGAAGTCGGGGGAAACGCGGATGCCGGTGTCAAGGGAGTCTGGGAGGATGTAGAGGAATAAAGGATCGTTCGCATTCTTGGAACCTTCAAGTTCGGCGGAATACTTCAGGGAGATCACGCCCAGACGACGATGTCGGTCATATTTGAGTTTCAAGGAGAAAGGTTGGGATTCCTCAATTGGACGATGCCCAGGGCGTGCAAAGACGTCAAGAAAGATGGTGTCGTTGTTTGTTTTCCACCCCATGGCAGGACTATCTACCCTAACTACTTGTGAATCAGTCGACGTACCTCGAGAAGTGAAAGAGAAATCCCCCCGCATAGCGGAGATGCCCACCCACCCGGGCTTTGTGATGAAGGAGCAGCCCTGACTCCCACCGTGCGACCCAAAGACAATATCCCCATCGCCTGTCCCTGCCACCTGTTCTCAGCCCGTTATGGCACACATGATGGGTTCTGTCCGACCTCAGTTGGGTCGTGGCCGTTGAGGGCCCAGGCAGTGTATTGACTAGACCTGTGACATTGCCCAAATTTGTCTACAATAACGGGCCAAGGAGGTTGGTTGAGCAGGGGAGATGTCCTTATCCGGAAGCCAACACGATAAGCCCGCTCAGCACACACTCCATCACCAATACCATCCAGTCGCACACACTCATCCATGAGCCACTCGAGCATACCCCTCCAAAAGCACCAGCAGAACGGGAGGGACAACAAAAGATGTTGAATCTCGTGCCCCTGACCCCGGCACTGATGCAATCAGAGGCCCTATGACTTCACAGGGATGGCAGCCTTGAGGCGATTTAGACGGGCGCAAACGATCGGACGGTGTCAGTGTAGGGAGCGGCACCGCTAGGCATCATGCTGCTGTCGCTCGACCGGATTGGGAGGTAGGTAGAGGTTGAATGTGACATGACGTACGCGTTTGGTTGGTGCGAGAAGCGCGGTGGACGTGGGTATGAGGTGGTGCAGCAGTACCTAGGTAGGTAAGGCAATAACGAAATGAGGGTTGATGAGCGAGAGTGGCGGGATGACGGTTGACGCGTGTCTAGGTGATGGGATGGGAGAGCGCGGTTAGTGAGAGAATGAGTTGGCGGAAGTGGGGATGCGGGTGATTTATCGGTTGGGGACGCCAAGACTCATTTTCCGGTGGCTGGAGATTCGCGCCACGTTTCGGTTTTTGACTCAGCCGGCACTTTGCTTCACCAGGGGGTGACAGAAGTTACGGAACATCCGAAGAATTTCCACCATTTCCCACCAAAAATCGCCAACTTTAGCAATGTATAACACACGCCTATCTAATTATTTTTAAATAATAAGTATATTTATATACTAAGAAAACTAAGCGCAATTAATTATATATAGGTAGAAAATTATATCTTGTTGCGTTATGTAGAAATGCTATTTTGCCATACAAATTTGTGTTCCATGACTTTTGTCACCCCCTAGTGCTTGGCCTCACCCTCTGCCTAGCCAATCATGTTGCTCCTTTAAACAGGTCGTAAATATTTCAACATAGCATTTCATCTTGGACACGGCGATTCTGAAATTAGGCTTTCTCTTTGCATCAATACACTTGGACGCTATGAATTACAGTGCACGCCGAATAATATCACCAAAACCCTGCCTGCCATGCATAGACAATGAATCCCTACGGCCGACGCTGCCTACCCAATATAGAAACCCCTAAAGAAGAAAAACGCCTGAGCCGGAATCCGAATGGGTATTTTACATGTCAGTGACCATTGCCTGGTCGTCTTGACGGTCGTCAATGATTCCGAGGAGACGCGCGTAAGGTACAGTGATGCGTTGGAGGTCGCGGTGTTTACCTGGAGGTGAGATTAGTACATGGCTTGAGGGATAATGTATGTGGACGATGGGTAAACTTACCGAGAATCAACACAGTCTCCTTCAGGAGGTCCTCCCTCTTCCATCCGCAAACCATCTCTTTTTCTGCCTCTTCGGGCTCCTCCTCTTGATCTTCGTCCAACAAGTCTCCTACTAAACCACGCAGAAGTTCTTCGATCTTTCCCTTCAATCCCTCTGCCCCAATTCGCTTCACGTACATGAGTAGATAGATCTTGAATTCCTCCTTTGCGCCAAGCTCCTTAGCAGCAGCAACACGATTCTCTAGATGTGCAACTGAAACGCAAGCCTCGAAGCTCTCGTAACCCTCCGCGGAAATGAGGGCCTTGACGAGACGCTGAAGGAAGAATGCGCGGCCTTGAATGAGAAATTGGTTCGTAGTGTTGCGTTCCAGCAGTGGGATGATTCCTGCCGAGACATTCTCGGGCGATACTTGGTCGTTGTCGTCAGTTGGTTTACCCTTGTCAATCGATGACTTGATATTTCCAACGGATGAATCGGTGGTGTTCCAATATTGGCTACCGACAGCCCACCAAGGCTCCGAGATTCGTTGCCAAACGAACATCGAGGGCGAGTAAGTGTAACCGTCGCCATTTGACATAGCCACGATCATGCGACCTTCAGAATTGAGGCGAGCGAAGATGATACCCGGTGAACGTGTGAGTTGTGGCCCTTGGAAATGGGCAGCGATATCGAGTATTGGTGCCAGAGACACGGGCGCATGCGGTGAGGACATCGTCTTCAGATTCCACACGTGACACATGCCAACGGCCGTGATACAGAATAACCACCAACCTCTACAATCCATTATGACTGGCTGAGCCTCTAGAACTAGAGCACTCAGCATCCTTCGGCCAGCTGGTGTCCACGAATACAATGTGCCATCTTCACAGGCAGCAGCCCAGAAATTAGTGTTGCCGGTAACGAGTAAGACGGCCTTTGGAAGGAAGTCTTGCCAGAGAGATTGGCCGCGCTTCGTGCAGTTTATCCTGGTAGGATCGTGGTCTTGAGGACGCCCCGTTCTAGATGCTGTGTTTGCGTTCCGTGCTTCCAGTAAAACAATATCTTCATTTGCAGCATTTGTTTCCACACTGTTTGCTTGGGGAGGTTGACTACCATCCACGGTGCGCACTACCAGGCTCCTGACCTTCGGTACGCCCAGCCTGACATTGCTCATAGTCAATGCCGGGTTGACGATCGCTGGCCTCAAAGCCCTCGGTATATCGTCATCTTGGGCTTTAGCACCTGCGGCTGCTGGAGGTATTAAGCCATTTTCGCTGTTCAATACGATCGCTGCGCCTCCGTTGCGAGCTGCACCGGCCAATCGTCTTTCAACCTGACGATCTTCGTCTCCCTCAAGCTCTGCATACTTCCTCTTGTTCCCTATCATGAGTCCGGCTAGGCCACCTTTCGGGAACCCGTCAAAAGGTTTAGAGAGATCGAGGATGTTATGAGGGTCGTCGCTACGTGCACCGGTTGTCGTCGCTGAAACGAGTTGTGTTTGCGGTAGCGAGGATTCTGCAAGTCCAGAGGAGGCCGAGACAAGCATTGGGGCAATGCGCTTTTTGCCGTCTTTCGTGACGGTTACACGTTGCTTGAGCTTGTCAACCCGGCTATCACGTGGTGGTTCTGGTTGAGCCGCAGGCGTGGTACCCGAACCGTTTGTCAACGCCGCTGCCGCCGACGCGCCTGCCCCGTTGGTGCTTGGAACTGTGCTGGCTCCGCTATCACCAGCTCCGCCATCTCCCATCAGTGCACCCATCCTCCCCTGGACTCCTTTGAGTTCGCCAACCTTGCTGCTTTCCTCTAACAGCAAACCATCGGTTCCTTCAATGATGCCAGCTCTCCTGCCTGCTCCGAACTTCGACAACGATTTTTCATTCTCCTGCATTGAAGCGGGATATCCTAATTCACCTGGTTCAAACAGAATCGCCATGATACTCCCGTCCAGACTCGTGACAAATAGAGTTTCCCCATTTGGAGCCCACGCTAGATCGGATATTGACTTCATTGCAAGTTCCTGAGTAATGGTAAACGGTCTAGCATAGCTGGTATTCCAAATGCTCAATGTCTTGTCCTGACCGGCGCAAGCCACTACTGTTACGGAAGGCAAGGTAGGATTGCCATTCGCATCCAGGTGCTCTTGGGTTAGTGGTTCTCGATAGAACATCCTTGGTGAGAATGCACAGACTTCTACTGGACCTTCATGACCTATCAAATTGATATCGCTATCCCAGGTGCCACGGCCAATAATTGCAACGGAGCTGACTGGCCCGTTTGTGGCATTTGCGGCGGCAATGTGATTTCCATCCGGAGACCACGAACATCTCCGAAAGTAGGTGGTGAGGGGAGACGCAAGGAAGGGATTGTGTATCGTATGCTCAAGCATGAAGTTATTCACTTGATCTTGTTGTGTGGCGTTCGGAGGCGGTGATGTAAATCGGAAGATCTTGATTGTTCGATCATCGCTCGCGGTCGCGAAGTATTTATTGGCTGGATCGAAAGTGATTCCCTTGACATGACTCTGGTGATTTGAAAGTGTCTTTAACTTCTCGAATGTATGCCCTGACCAAATCACGACCTTAGAGTCTAAACCAACAGATACTAAGATCGATGAATCTTGCGACCACCCTAGATCCTGTACATCATTGTCGTGGCCAATGAGGCGGCGAAGGACTCTCCAGTTCTCGACCGGTGGTGGTTCATTCGAACCTACAATGGATTAGCTATCGTCATATTCCCGGTCAGCGATCGCGACATACCAAACGTAGAAACATGCGGCGGAGCATTGGGATCTAAAACGTATACACAGACTATCTTGTCGTCTGCGCCAGAAGCCAGGTATTTTCCATTGCCAGAAAATCGGACAGCATGTATAGTTCCAGAATGGTGACTTATAGCTGCTAGTTGTTTCGGTTTCGCATATTCGGGGTCTGCGGAATGTAATATAGCTTCTGTTGACCATACTCGAACGAATCCATCTGTATCGCTTCGTTATTTTGGGTGTTCGCATCGGCGCATCGTGTCGAGCTTCACTAACCTCCGGCAGCCGTTACAAGTCGCGTTCCGTCAGGGGATACGTGACATGAGTATACTTCGAAGTCTTTTAATTCACCTATGTAGCGTTGGATGTATAATTAGTAAAGGATCGTCTCGTCGAAATAAAATGCGAGCAGCGAAATGGAAACGGGGCAACATACCGGGATGCGTTAACCAAAGCGGCTTGACGAGATGCATGATTCAGGAAAGAGATTCGAGATCTCAAGCATACTCGGGAAGCATAGGTAATAGGGTGGTGAGGAAGAGTGGTGGAAAGGAGCGCGAGCTTCTCTCGTCTCTCGGTCGTGGTCAAGCCAAGTACGGCGCGACAGCTATGCGTTGGGGTAACGCGAGTTTCAAAGTCCAAGTCTTGGCAGGGCTGATTCACGTGCGAGGTGCTTAGTGACGGCAATTCTACGCGATGACATAGGTAGAAAGCAAAGACTATGTACAATTCTATTTGAATATCGTGCTAGACCTATAGGGTGTATAATTCATTATACACCAGCTTGTGGTCATAAAATTGCAGTTTTCGACTCATTTATGGATTTAATAAGGCCTGACTGTTCCACGTTCGAGTTTTAGTCTAGACATTCTAGCATCCAAATCCGAAACCCTGGGGGATAGAAGTAGACCTCGAACACTTGACTCGAGAAACATGTTCTTGTAGTGAGCAGGCATCTGCCTGCATGTTCCTCTGTAGCTCCTTGCATTGGTTCACGATCGCATATATTGTAATGCGCGGCACTGGCTAATTTACGCAAATTATTCCGTCCTGGGACTGCGGTGAGAATTTGATGTGATGTTGGACTCTTGTACCCTAGGCTTTCAAGTCTTTTGGCCAAACTTCTTGCGCTTCTTAAAGACGACCGGAGGTGGTGAAGGAGCTTTCTCCGCCTTTACAGCAGACTCGGCATCAGCTTCTGCTGGGCCTGAAGTAGGGGCATCTCCTGGGGCTGGAATATCGTTCAAACTACCTTCGGCATCCTCGGTCTTGACATCCGGCTCCGTTTTGACCTCTGGATCAGCCTCTGTCTTGACTGCAGGCTCTTCCTCCTCCTTTTTGGCTTCTTCCTTTTTGATGGGCTTCTTCATCGAGAATAATGCATCCAGATCTTCATCGCCGCCTTTCGAGCCCGGAAAGGCCTTGTAAGTATTTCCCCAACCCTTCTTTTTCGTTATCACCGCAGCAGCCTCTTGCTCCTCTTCGTCGCCTTCAAGTTTCCTCTTCCTAACGCCAATATTGAGCGGCTGTCCTGTCTCAATTCGTGCCTTGCTCTCATTCACCGGCTGCTGCACCTCTTGCCAGTCGCCCGCCATCGCAGACTCCCGTCTAAACTCCTCCGGAACCGCAACACCCATCGCGGCAAGCTGAGCCATCTGCCTCTTTCTATCCTCCGCAGTCGCCGCTTTAGGAGCTTCTCGGGTAAACGTAGGCTTCTTTGATCCGGCGGCGCTGGATACGCTCCCCGTTCCAGGAACCAATCCATTCAACCTAGCAACTTCATCTTTTGCCCGTTGTTTTTGCCTCTCCTCCTGCTCAGATTTCTTATGAATATCGCGCAATGAACGCTGGATGGCGCCTTGATGTCGGCCTGTTGCCTCATGGTTCTTTCGCTCGAAATTGGTATCACGGACGTAGACCTGACAGAATTTACACCAGTATTTTGGCTATAGGTGTTGATAAGTACCAAGTTGTTATAACTGTGAAGGGTAGGTGCTTACCGTTGATTTCCAATACTCCGCCATGTTGATCGTGGAGTCGCAAAGTCGTGAATTTCCGAAAGAACGCGACGTCAGTTCTAGAAGTCGGAGTCGGCCCGACTTATTCACCGAACTACCTCATTCATGCTGCCATGCTTCAGCCACCTGCATTTCGCAACCAGTCTATCATTTTAAGGGTTTCAAATGAAGATACTACTCATTTATTCGTACCTCGTTTCGGCATAACTACATATTTTAAGACGCAATCCACTTCGACTTCAGGCTCATTTTCCGCTTTTCATACACTATTTTGCAGTCCTATCTTAGTAATAGACGTGCAAGTGTTCACTAGCTATTACTGTGATATCATAAGCCATGTTCATGTAATGAGTCATTTTCAACTAACTCAATCCCTTATGCAATTTTACCAACATTTATCTCCTAAAGCAAGGGAGTGCCTAGCTCATTTAGCCTCTTTAAATCCTTCGAAGTATCTCTTTCTAAAGTTGTTAAGATCATCGGCATGAACACCAGTACCATATTCTCTCCTAGATTTTACAGCCATCTTATCCTTCACCTCGGAGTCCGGTAGGCGGCTGTATGTGAGCAGACGTCGAGACCCTATACATGCAGTCAGTAATGGCATAAAGCTCAACATTGAAGGAAATTTGGGGGTTGATCAAAAAATAGAGGAAGCCATAACGTACATTTGTTAAACGGCTGCACGCAGACACTAACAATCTCCAAGCAAGGATGGGATGGAATTGCCAACTCGATATCCTCATCATTAGCAGTCGGCATCCACATGGATAGTCTACCACGTTCAACCAGCATGATAGCAGCAAAATGGAGGATATCATCTAGCATTGCCTCAAAGCTGTAGGGGCGTTTCGGAGGTATATAACCCGGTTCTCTGTGTTGACATTAGCATCCTTCTTTTGCTTGAACACTCTTGGTATCTTACTTGTACTTATCAATATGATCCTTCTTCTTACAACCTTCACTTCCGTCTTTAGATCCAAGTACTTTAAGTCCTTCTCTAACTCCGTACGGTGGATCGCATACAATGCCGTTTAGCCAACTTCCTTTCTCTCCTTCCCCTCCCAAGCACCCTCTCATAGGGGAGTTGGTTAGGTCGCTTACGAAAGGATCCAGGTAAAAGCTCTCCAGGTTATATTGCTTGAAATTCCCTTTGACATTCCTCTGTGCTTTCCCCCGAATGCTGCGTCCATCAATGTCACTTCCACAAACCATAGCTCCAAAATGCGCGCATGCAATTGGAAACCCTCCAGTGCCCATGAAGGGGTCATAGAATATTTTCCCTGGGCTAGCTAGGGCCATGTTTGCAGTAACGAGGGCCAGTTCCGCATCCATGGAGGTAGTGGAGATGTAATGGCGCTTCTTCAGGTCGTATCTAGTGATTGCCTGTCGGTCTGAGCCTCCAATGAATCGACCTAAGAACAGCATCTTAGGTTTCGGTGCGTGTAAGTCATAGTCTTCAAAGATACAGAGATCAAGTTCGGGATTATTCATTCGGATAGGTCCTGAAAAAGGTAGATATGAAAATGCCTCGATGATTCCCCGCTGTTGATCGGTAGGAAGTGAGCCACGGAAACTGTCGAAAGTGAAACGGAAAGTAGATGAACTGTAGTCCGCCCATTTTGCAGATGAGTTCTCACGAACGGATGTGTGAAGCAGGTCATAATCTGTCCCTTGGCCCCAAAGCTCGTAGATTGATTGTGCAAGTATGCTGCGGGTTATAAGACGCTTTGCAGATATTGTATCCGGGAGATTAACTATGCAAAAAGGAGACTACCAAAAGAGGTCAGGATCATGATGGACTATACTGAAAGAATAAGGATTTAAAAAGATTTTGAAATCCTTGAGAGTCATTTGAAAGGTGACAGACGGAAATTCTTGAAGACATGGAGCAAAGCATGCAGGAAGTGATCGAAAATGAACGCTAGAAAATTTAAGTACTAACATCTTGAGGATAGGAGATAATCTTGAGCTCGAGGTGCTGCAACTCGGCGATTGCCTCTAGCTCAGCCCTACGGAAGCTCTCATGAACTTGGACGAGCCTGACTAGGTAATCTGGCATGATGACGAATGATGTGGTTTACGAGTGATGGCCTGATTGACAGAGGATCGAGGTTCTATTTGAAGGAAAGGAATCAATCTGGGACAGGCATATTCTTCTACAGCTGGTATCTCCTAGGAAATCTGAAGTCTAGGAAATAATGGCGTGACAGGTTAATCGTGCAAAACTTCTGACCTTTTGGTTACGGGGGAGTCATCTGTCACGTTTGCGATGCGATTTTGTGGGTGGTGTTGTGCAAGCGAGTCAGGACTGCAACATTATGATGTCCAACACGAGTCACGAAACAAGTGGTATGCGCAATTCACGATGTAATTAGATCTCAATTAGAGAGTGAATTTAGGTGTGAAATATTAAATTACAATGATTTTGCGGTTCTGGCTTGGGAAATAACATAGGACCACCTGTCGAACAGCATTCCCTTCTCTTCTTAGAATTTTGATCAGTAAGGCGCCAGAACGCCCTCCTAATTATTGACTTGAGAGCGATTGCTCTACCAGATAGCCCTTACTGCTTCTACTGCATGTAATAATGCCACAATCAATCATCTTCATCCGAAGAATAATCGGCTAGCCCTAAGGAAAGTGGCTTGGACGGAGGAGTCGTAGATGAATTTGGGGCTGGCTTTTCTTTTGCGGATACCTCTTTCTTAGGCTCATTACCACTAGCAGATGCAGAATCGTGTGGTTTTGATAAGACTGATGCTGTAGGCGATTTCGAAGATGCCGTAGGTACGGGGTCCGGAGAGCCTGTCGGTTTCAAGGCAGATGGTGGCTGTTCAGACGTCGAGGACGATTTCCGTAGTTTGACTCCCTTGAAAGGCTCTTTATCTTTGTTCTTCTTGCGCTTACGTCCGCTCGCTATCCATTGTTCTCCATGTTCGGCCGGATCATCGTTGGTCTGCTCGGCGAAGACCGCTTTCTCAGCTTCCTCTTGGTGCTTCCGGAATATCTCTAGCTGTTCAGTTGTTTCCTTTTGGATTGCAGCTTCTTTGGCTCGAGTAGATTCAAGTACAGCATCCAAAAACTCAGCTTCATCTTCGGCCAGGGCTCGGAATTGGTTTTTGAGACGCGTTGCCTACGGAGAAGCCTGTCAGAACTAAATCCAGAGGGCCCATTGAAGGATTTCGCCCTACCTCTTCAAAAGCTTCCTGCTTGGCGGCTTAATCAGGGAAGATCTAACATGTTAGGTCTATGTTCGTGTATGGAGAAGAGAATGTTCGAGAAGCTATTCACCTTTGTTCGCCTGAAGAACGTCGTAGAGGGATTTCCCGCCCTCCTGACGACCTTCCTCTTCCTTCCGGCGGCGGTTATCCTCCAGCTCCTTCTGGGCTTTCAGCCATTCGTCGTCTCTCTCGACAGGATTATCAAGGGTCCCCCCAGACACGAAGCGCGACATCGGTGGTGGTCAGAAGGTGGCAGTCAGAAGGTGGCAGAGGTGCAGGTTGGCGTATCGACGTCGGCGAAATCGATGCGGGACCAAGGAGCTGCCCAAGAAGGTCCAAGCGTCTGATAGCGGTCGGGCTGCCGAAACAGGCCTAGGGCGGGACATGAAGGTGGGATGGGTGAAGTGGGCTGTCGAAGAAACACAATCAATTGGTGGAGTTGGCCGTGCTTGTACCTGACCAGACCTGAAGAGGCTTTAACCGGTGGGAGAGCGGCGGTGGGGTGAAAATTTCATAGTTGGATGTATGTAGATAGCTGGTGGCATTGGTGGATCCGCCCGCTATTATGATGACATGCTCCATCGAGCTGTTTTCTAGACGGAACTGCTGTGTATACATAAGACCACATCCCACCTCCCCGCCCTAAGAGCCCTCCATCCTCTTCGCCTCCCTCACTCCCTGATTCACCAACTAATTCCCAACTGAAGCTGCACGTCTCAGACAACCATTCACCATGGCACAGAACACAAAGAACACCTTCACGCTCAACACTGGAGCTAAGATGCCCGCCATCGGCTTGGGTACCTGGCAGTCCAAGCCCAACGAAGTCCGAGAAGCTGTCAAAGCCGCTTTGCAGGCGGGCTACAGGCACATAGACACTGCTCTTGCCTATGGCAACGAGCACGAGGTCGGTCAAGGAATCCGGGATTCGGGAGTTCCTCGTGAGGAGATCTGGATCACCACCAAGTTGGACAACCCGTGGCACCACCGCGTTGAAGATGGTATCAACTCTTCCTTGAAGTCCTTGGGCGTCGACTACGTTGACCTCTATCTCATGGTAAGCCGGATGAAACTATCACTACACCCACCTTCGCTCACCTGAAGCAGCACTGGCCTTCCAGCACCGACCCCAACGACCTGAAGAAACACTTGCCAGACTGGAACTTCGTCAAAACATGGTTCGTATACGGAAGGTTCACTATTCCCAGGTTAGTACTAATGAGCGACCAGGCACGAGTTGCAAAAGCTCCCAGAATCTGGCCGTGTAAAGAACATCGGTGTCTCCAACTTCGGCATCAAGAACATGGAGATCCTTCTCAACGACCCCGGAACCAAGATTACCCCTGCTGTGAACCAGATTGAGCTTCACCCTAACAACCCATCGTAAGTGATAATAGGAAAGCCCCGCGAAAACGGACACTGCTAACACAGCCAGCCCCAAACTCCTTGACTACTTGAAGCAGAAGGGCATCCACGCTACGGCATACTCATGCTTGGGATCTACCGACTCACCCCTATACAAGGACGAGACACTGCTCAAGATTGCTGAAGCCAAGGGCAAGACGCCTCAACAGGTCTTGTTGATGTGGGGCCTGCAGCGCGGAACTAGTGTCATTCCTAAGAGTGTCACTGCATCCCGCATCCAGAAGAACTTTGAGTTGGACGGATGGGATTTGACCGACGAAGAGTTCAAGAAGCTCAGCTCGCTTCCAGACCGGTTCAAGGTCTGCGGTGACGCCTGGCTGCCAGTCAAGGTGTTCTTCGGCGACGACGAATAGATGATGGCGCACTAGACCTGTCCTTGCGGTGAGACTAGGGAGACTTGGTCGAAACTGGTTGGAAAGGGACGAAAACATGAAACCACTATATAGACGAAATAATGACAGAAGTGAAACGAAAGCATAGCAAGCACCGAAACATGCCAACTAAGTGAATGCCAGTTGGACGGAGGTGACGTGAACAGTGGAGTGAATGTGGGCAGGGCGGATTGACTCGTGAAGCGTCCACGGGTCGATGGGATGGGTGAGACCGGCGGTGGTGGTCCGTGCCTCTTCCTCCACCGCCAACTCAAAAGTCGAGCGCCTGGCGCACTCGGTGGCTGGTGGTGTGTAAGCTTCTTCTTCTCCATCATCAGCCTAGCAGCCATTTCATGTACATGTACGTGTACATCCCCCTCTATTGCTTCATCAGTGCTCGGTCTTGAAGATTGGCACGCCTCTCGTCTTGGATTTCTTTGTTTCAGGCCATGTCTTGCTATCGCAGTCCGAATCCACGGGTTAAGCTCACTTAAACACTGTTCCCAGCCTTTCAACAGCGTAAGACAGCCCCGCCCCCAATAGAGCACTGGATTTCGTGAATCAAACCGGGCCATACATCCACTGGAGCACTTGGAATTCCACGATGCAATTGGCCGCCGCTTTGGAAACCGGAATACGTCCACGACATTCACCTGAGCTTCCCTCGGCTATAATTACTAGCTTGACCATGCGAGAATCCAAGTCGGTGAACAAAGCATTAACCGTGAGAAAACAACCCGGACATCCTTTCAAGAGCGTAAACGTTCATTCGCGCAGCCACGGTTAAAGGCTTTTGCGACTTCAAAATCCTTCGTTTGATTTGTTTACCACCTGGGGAGATTCCCACGTTACTAACAGGTCCCAGAATGGATCCATTCAAATATCGAAAAGCATATGAGGCAATGACATATTATAGCCTGCTTGTGGAATCCCGACTTAGCCAAGCAGCGCAATCAGAAGAATCCCAACATCGGACTTCCCTTCCTGGACAGCCTACAAATGCTGAAGAAAAGCAGTCTGAAGGGGACAAAGGGATTCCAGCATCTTTGATTGCGGAGGAAGACCCTGATGGAATGGACTGGACACCGACCAGCGTCACCCCAGCCCCCGAAGAGACTGGCCCTCACTCAACCACATCAGATAGCATTCTCGTCCACCTTCCTGGCGAAGGAGATGGCGCCTATCAAGTTGAGCCGAATGGCGAGAATGCTGTGGTTTTGTCTAAGCTTCATGAGGGCGTTGTAATGGATGACTGCATCGATAAACTCGTGCAAGATCTACCAGACGTTTTAAATTACGACACAACGAACACTTTCAATCCATCAACCATTGAAGTCCCCAAGGACTTCGGCATGCAGATGAGCATATCGATAAATCATCACCTGGCTCAAGTTGCTGATCGTAAAACGATGGAGAGATATCGGCGTCTTCTTGGCCACAGGAAAGCTAGGAACCTTAAGATCGGCTTTGATCCGGTGGAGCTGGTTGAAAAACAAGCTGTTGTCTTTGCGGGAGATGTCCAAGCCCGTATATGTACACTGGATAATGAAATCCACCCAATTTTTAGACCCGAGAATTTCCATGGCTGCCCAGACAAGATATATGAGATCCTCAAGCCTGCTCTGCGTCTTGCTACCCAGTTCATTCTCCATCGCGCAACATCTCTATTCTGGCAAACATTGGTTTTTGGTAAGAGAGAGCTCTGCCGTAAAACCTCTGAAGCTTATGGCCAGGAATGTTGGCGGATCCGCGAGGATGTCCCTTGGTCCGAGGACCATGCTGCACAGTTCAGAGGCTTTCTAGATGCGCAGGTCGATACGGTCCATTTTCTTTTCCATAGAGACCCTCTGCCTCCGGATCCTGCGTATGCCTCCATGGGACTTGTTGCAGACTACAAGAATGGACTAATACGGAAGCTTGATGGGAAATGCCATCGAAGCAAGATCTGCCTTCATACCGACTTTTACACCACCGCAAAACGACTTAGCCTCTTACGATACCCAGAACCCGCTATGGTTCTGCGCTTCAATCTGTTCCTGGCTGCTTGCGTTGCCCACGAAATGGCACATTTTATCGAGGTCTCTGGACCTCATCACGAACGGCCTCTTGGAAGACCAGAAGTGTTCTTTTATGATAATATGTGGACAGAATCAGGTATCGCATTCGAATTGAAAACCTTTGGTGGACGGCTGCATCCAATATCATCTCGAGTCGACTGCGGACTTGGCCTGGCAGTCCTTAGCTATCCACTGAAGGAAGTATACGAAAAGGAGGAAAACGTTCTATACACGGTTCCTATGGATTTCGTTGCGTCAATTCAGCAAAAGGAGACATGGAATCAAGACTTCAACCAGACTGACGGTTGCTTTTTCCACATTCCCCGCACTGGCACCCGATCTGCGGAGGTCAACGGCACAAACTTACTGGTGTGGGAAGATGAAGAAGCTGCGGACATTTCAGATCATGTCGACGGAAAGGATACATCTCTTCACCGCATGGATGATGGTCATATCATTAAAAACCCTAACGTGAGCAACCGAAAGTCTGCTCGGCCGCCTGAAGTCCGCCGCTGGAGTCCTTATGGCAGGCAACGGGCGACCAACCTAGGGACTGAGGCATGCGTGTCTAAAAAGGTCCCTAATGATAGTAGCGCTGTAAAGGATGGAACACAGGAAATAGACGGAGTCGAAATGGTTGATGATATTATGACCCCATGATGGGATTGCATTTACATTGGCACGGTTGTATTTTTCTGGCTTTACTTTGGTGAAAGCGGATACCCTCTTCATACTGGACTTTTAGACTGGAATTTCTATGCATTTGGCGGCATATCTGTTAATAAAATGGCATTTGCATTGTTTTCGCTCTGTACTATTCTTTTCCATCATGCATCCCGTGCAAATGCATATCCAAATTAGTACTAGCATATAACACTTGATGAGGATGGCTAAGCGAAATCTTGGCATCTCGAATTTCACAAAGACTCTCAATACCTAACCCCACCGTCCGAGATCATCAGTGCGGCCACAGATCACGAACGTTGAACAACATGGCGGACGCAAAGGATTCTACGCTTCGTGCGGTGCAAGTGGAGGCCCTGGTGAGATTTACATGCCTTCCTTCTCTTATTCCTCCTAACATAGTCAGGTGGTGATGAAAATCATAAAGCACTCATCGCAAGCATTTCCCACGACCGGAACTGGCTCCTTGGTGGGAATGGATGTCAATGGCACCCTCCAAATCACCAACTCCTTCCCATTCCCCACCGTCGATGTTCCTACCACGGACGGACACCAAGATTCGGCCTCAAACATCGCAGCTGCGGCGCCCCGCGCAAAAGCAAATGTAGCGTACCAGAATGAAATGATCAAGTTCTTGCGGGAGGTGAATGTAGATGCCAACAACGTTGGATGGTATACGAGTACAAGCATGGGAAATTTCGTCAATGCGAACACGATTGAGAACCAGTTCTTCTACCAAAGCCAGTTGAACGAGAGGACAGTAGCCCTTGTACACGACGTAAGCAGGAGTTCGCAAGGCAGTCTCAGTCTCCGCGCATTCAGACTCTCGCCCTTGTTTATGGCTGCATACAAAGAGGGCAAATTCACAACAGAAACGTAAGATGAACTTTGTGAATGGACAAATGCAGACTTTACTAACCAACCCAGTCTTCAGAAGAGTGGTCTTCGCTTCCAGGACATCCTCGTCGAGCTTCCTCTGACCATCCATAACTCACACCTCCTCACCTCCCTCCTACATCAGCTTCCTTCCGAGGCACCAAAAGAAGAGCTTGCGTTCCCACCAAACCTCGCCGCACTTAAGCAGAACCCCAACACTCCTCAGCCACCTCTCTACCCTAACTTCGACTCTCTTGACCTTTCAATTGATCCGTTCCTCGAGAAGACGTGCGATCTGCTCCTTGAGAGCATTGAAAACCACCACACTGAGCTGAATAACCACCAGTACTATCAACGATCGCTTGGCCGTGAGCAAGCGAAGATCACAGCATGGCAGCAGAAGCGAAAAGCAGAGAATGCCGCAAGAGCAGCCGCGAAGCAGCCACCTCTCCCAGAAGATGAATGGCAGAGACTTTTCAAGCTTCCTCAGGAGCCAAGCCGCCTGGAAATATTGCTCAACTCACGACAAGTGGAACAGTATGCTAGGCAGGTGGATGGATTTACGGCTGGTGTCAGCTCGAAGATGTTTGCCGTCAAGAGCAACCTCCTTCCCGGAGAGTAGATGGGTTTAATGTGATCATGTTTCTCTTTGAATCTTGCTTTCCCTGCTATAAGTGTGTTTTGGCATGGGCCCGGCGTTGGGATGTTAGATTTCCGGGGTAGCAAAAAGATCAGTCGGCTACCTTTGTACCTTGAAAAGGACCTGATGGGCAAGACGGATGGTTTTCGAAGCCAAGGTGCTGTAGGCATAGCATAGGCATAGGCAATGAATGATATTAGATACGAGGATTCCCGGTGCTCCCTCCCAAAAAGCCGACGAAAATAATGCAAATAACAATGAAAGTCAGAGATGGTCTCGGAATGTGTCGACAAAGCCATGTGGTCGGATTGCTCTTGGGCTGTGTTGTAAAGTAAAGGAGTAAGACGGTGACAACTTCATATCAACCAAGTGCCCCTCACCGTCCCCGCTAGTTTCCCCAGACTCCCATGGCTTGGCGCATGGCCAGCATTCAAACAACGTTAAAGCAGCGAGCGGACTATCTCCATCTCAATGGACTCTCATCTGCAACCTGCTCTACAGACCTTACATCCCACGCTGCAGCCCCAAGCCTTGCAGCACACCCTCCACCAACCCCACGACCCACAGCTACACCACCATGCCCTGCAGTCGCTGGCCCCAAGCCTGCAGGTCCCCGATGCCTCAGATACCTCGGCCGCGCTTTTCCAACGCGGCTTCCCGATAGCTGAGGCCACACAATCGCATGCACTTCACGCCCCGAATCCCTTTGATCATGGGAGTCTGCCGCAATTAAACCCGAATCCACACGGGCTGCCGCCGCACGGCTTTGCCCAGCATCAACAACCTCATCGGAATCAATATGGCATTCTCGGGAGCACAACCGGACATATTGGGGTAATACCGTCGTCTGTTTCCAGAACACCACAAGTACAAGTGCCTGATCTGACACCGGACACTGCTTTTGGGCCAACCCAAGAACAGGGGGAAGCTCCGACAAAAAGTGATGGACAATTTGAAGGGCTGAAGTTGATTCCAGATCCCCCTAATTTGGAGGAATGGAGAGAGAGGCTGTTCAACGTAAACGATACAATTACTTTGACAGAAGAAGAGTGGGTTCTCAGATTTCAAGACGATCCAAAGAGCATGCTAACCAGTTGACCCCGCTAGATTTCAAATCTACTTCCCACACATCGATAATGTCTACTCGCATCGCTCTACTCAAAGGCATAAGAGGAAACGCTTCGTATCACACTACTGGGATTGTCGCCTGAAAGGGCGTCCTCCGGGCACAAAGAAGTCCACTGATCCGGAAAAGAAGAAACGTAAAAGGGTAGCTCGAGAACGGGATCTTTGTGATGTCAAGATCAAAATCACGGAATTCTTCGAGGGCATGGACCTTTCAGAACAGCAGAGCCAGCAGTCACCGATAGAGGCTTTGAACACGGGAAATTTTTTCCCTCAACCAGGTCCTCTTCCGAACTCACCACAAATGCCACAATGGTCCATGGCAGGTCTGAACACTGGGATTCCTTTCGCCCAACCTCAACCGGGGAATACATTCAGGAAATACTACACGATACAGAGGGTGAACGGTAATGGAGGTAATGGAAAAGCTGATGGAGTTGCGGGGCCTCACAAGCACACACTCGAGGAAAGTGATCGAGTGAAGAAGAATAGTGTGGTTCGGTGGATGATGAAGAATGACAAGGAAAAGAAAAAAGTCCAGGTAAGTTTACGCAGATTTGCTATGGCTTGCATCAAGTTCGCCGCCCTATATCCACATCACGTCATCATTTTACATGGGAAGGAACTCTCGGAGGTACTGTCTGCGGGGTTATTTCCTGCATCTCCTGATCACCCCCAAAGACTTCATTCACCATCCCCATGCAATCACTTTTGTCAATTTCTCGTCCTTTTCACTCTCGACTCTTTGGCCGTGGCAAGCTTCTACCCTCAACTCGCCCTTATTCAAACCCTCAAACACAAGCCTTTTATATCACTCCTCCTTTATTATCTTCGTTATCCAGTATTCCCTTATCATTTCAAAACTATCTTAATTCTCGCTTCATCATGACAGACGCTAACCAGGGTGGTGACTCCCAAAAGAAGACCTACCACAAAAAAGCTACTGGAAGCGCCTTGAGTACGGTTAAAGACCATTCCAAAGAAGCCGACCTCAAACTTTATGGCAGTTGTTTCTGGTGAGTATACCTTAAATTCTCGCACCTTGTCCACCGTCCGGTTTTGTTGTGATCACCTTTTGTGACGTCAATCTCGATTATCACTAACCAGATCCGATATAGTCCATTCGTTCAGCGGGTCTGGATATCACTTGAGATGAAGGGAATACCTTATCAATACATCGAAGTTGATCCATACAAGAAACCGCAGTCTCTTCTGGATGTAAATCCGCGAGGTTTAGTCCCTGCGATCCGCCATGGTCCAACATGGTCCTGTCATGAATCTACTGTCCTAATGGAATATGTAAAGCTCTCAATAGTCTTCGTTCTAGCCTTTCGACTGACCACTATCTAGCTCGAGGACTTGCAGCATGGGACTCCTCTTCTCCCTTCCAATCCCCAGATCCGTGCAACATGTCGCCTTTGGACCGACCATGTAAGTGATTTCCTCCTTATCGTAACCTCCATCTAACGGTCAATAGATTAACCGCAACATCATTCCCGCTTTCTACCGCTTTCTTCAGGCCCAAGAGCAATCCGCCCAACTCAATTATGCCACAGAATTGAAGACCGAAATCGGCAAATTAGTCGATGCTGCTGACCCTTCAGGTCCCTTCTTCCTCGGACCTCAGATGTCCTTTGTAGATGTTCAGATTGCGCCATGGATTATCAGACTGAATAGGGTCTTGAAACCGTACCGTGGGTGGCCTGATCCAGATGAAGGGTCGAGGTGGGCGAGGTGGGTAGATGCTATAGAGAGGGAAGATGCAGTTAGGAGGACGACGAGTGGGGATGAGCTTTATTTGGATTCTTATGAGAGATATGCTGGTGAGTTTTGTCATTCTTGGTACACACTAATCAAGAACTTGAGTACTAATATATGGAACAGAGAACCGACCCGATACCAGCCAGCTTGCAAACGCTGTGAACTCGGGACGTGGACTCCCATAATGGAATCTCCTTCTACTAAATATGAAGTAACGATTGTATGTATATACATGCCAAATATTTTGAAATTGTCATGATTGGAGGGCGGAGTTTCGAAGACATGGGTATATAGGAACGGTTCAAGACTATTTTTGTTTTACTCACAATAATCATCATAACGCACAAGTAACAAGACCGAGATTTAAAAACCTCAAGTTGAAGATATAGCAACGACCTAGGTACCGAATTTTTATCTCAGTCATTCATGTTTATTTTGTCCATAAAAAGTTTCGTCTTCTAATTCATACGTAACCTACCCCGTACCACCTACGTGAGCAAGCCAAAGATAAGCAATATTATTTTGCTTTAAATTACTAGACTAGATATAAATTAGATATAAGGCAAGAAAATCATCTTAGGTAACGTGTATAGTTGAGAGGGTATTAGTATTAAGATTCTAGGCTAGAAAGGAGGGAGAATAAACCATAGGAAAGACATATATTAAGTTTCCCAATAGAATTTGATATACTCGATGGTTGGTTTCGGGGGTATTTAGCTCTATCCTTATCCTTATCCTATCTTATCTCCTATTCCAAAATAAAAAACGCCAGATGTGCCTTCTTACTTAACACCGTTACACTGAACCTGTGCGCATAACCGGTATCTTAACCCTAACCCAAACCCAAACCCTACCCATCCATCCATCCATCCATCCTATTAACACCCCGCAGAAAATTACCCTCCAATAAAGAAAAAAGAAATGTCGACAAGAGCTTTAATACTCATATCATATCCAACCTCCAAGGAAGCTAAGCATCCCACCAAAAACAGCAAATCCCAAAGCAGGCCTCAAATTCCTCACCCCACCACTACCCGCTTGCATATTATCGAATGGACTCCCTCCATGATTACTCGTCTCCCCACCACTCTTCTTCCCCGTTTGCGTTGCTGTGGCACTCGAGGATGTGGATGCGCTATCTTGACGGGGAAGGAGAGGTAATGATGTAGGCGTAGGCGTAGGTATTTGTTGTGTAGAAATCTCAATCCCAAGTTCAGAACATTGAGACTCGAGTGCTGTTAAAAGGGCTGGGGAATCGATTTCTGGGGAGCATGTTTGGAGGACACAGGTTTGGAGGGTGGATTGTGTGGTTGTGGTGCAGAGGCCTAGGGAGCGGTGTGTTAGTCATATAGGATTTGTTGGTGCTGGTGGTAGGAGGATGAGGTACATTCTACGGCGGAGCACTCGGCTTGTTGCGTTTCTAGACAGTCGCGCCAGCATTGGGGGATTGCGCTGAGATCAGTGGTTGTGGTGCTGGAGACATGGGAGGCGAGGAGGATGAGAGTTAGGAGGGGTTGTTGTTGGAATAGCTTCATTGTGGTGTGAGGATATCGATATCGGAATTTCCGGATGAACGAATTTGAGATGGTGAAAAGCGCGGAGTTGGCGATAATGCGATACTGGTAAAGATATAGAAACTCGATGTATGCTATAGTTAAGTAGAAAGCAAGATGGAAAGCAGCAGTAGACCCAAAAATAAAAAGGAGCATTAACAAGAATAGAAAAAAAGCGAGGGGAATTAATCGCGTTGTCAGTCACGATACGTATCTCGCTTCCAAGAAGTCAAGAAATGCCGTTTTCAACGTAGAAACCACTGTTACGGCGGAAAGTGGGCTGAGAAAAAAGGTTGGATTCCACTTTTTTTTTTGCCTGCTTGCTTGCTTACCCACGAAGCACACTATGCAGGTGTAGGTTGTTGAACCACGAATAGAGTAGTGAGGTACACAGCCCTTTGACAACCTTGACAACTGAGGGGAACGCAACTCTCTGCGGGCAGAGCTCAGCCTCGTAGAAGGATTCCATCCAACCACAAGATTGGATCTTCGCTCGCTTGGCCGATCCTTAGTCGATTGGGCTGGTTTGAGAGAAGTTGATTGCCCGTATATCCTTGGTTGCAAATGGTGAGCAGCATTGAACCTTGCTGACCTATGTTTCAGATCCTGCGTGGCCCATTCAAAAGGCATTGAAGCTTCGTTGGAATTTTTGCTGGAATTCTGGAAATTCCATGAGCGGTGCGGGAACTCATCCTGGAGATCTGGTCGGTGAATTCTTGCTTTCTGTTTATCTGTCTGCTGCCTCGATAAGTGATTAGTTCTGTTGGAGATGTGAAAATGAAGAAGTTGCCAAGTTTGCACAAGCTTCAACCAGGCCTTCGCTTTGGTAGCACACGGTCGTACATCTCGGAAGTCGGATGGATAGTCGAAGGCCAATCGTCATATAAATTAATGTGCAAGGTCCCGTGGGCGAATAGGGCACACAGCTTCGTTTTATGTTTGTGTGCTGTCCAGAGTTTGGGGGTTTGAAAGGCGGAGGGTCCAAAGGTCACGTTTGTGGAGGGAGGACCATGGACTCTTTATTGATGAACATGACTCGGGGTTTTTAACTTCAGACCCTGAAGTAGAACAACCTATATCACGGGGATGATAGGTATACTACGGACTACAGGCTTGATTTGTCCAAAGGGAATAGCAAAAGGGGGATTACAGACCATGTCGTGCTTCTTTTTTTTTTTTTTTGTTGAGAGAAACGACCCTCTGCTTTCTTTGCATGTGGAGCAAGGTCTAAGTTCAGGATTGGATCACATATGCCCATCACTTCCCTATCACCACACTAACTATTGACTTCAGTCTGGTGGCGGTCACCACATAACTTAGCTGGACGGCTGAAAAGTGAAAAGGTATCGCACCACGCGTGTCGACGCGTAATCGACGCTGTGTAACCATGGTAGGACAACACACACAAGAATGCGCGTGGGAATGCCAACTGTCGCAGGTGAGCGACATTCCAGAAAGGCAATCCTCTTTGTTCCAGGTATATTTTTGTCAAAGTACATACGGGATATTGGTGGATGGAATGCTGGAGAGGAGCTGAGGGGATTATTCTGCTGCCATGTCGTAAGCATGCATCAGAATTGTGCTCAGGCGTGGGTCCAATCAACGCCGCCACAGAATGTCTCAAGCGGGCAGAAGCAGTACGTAGCCCATGCGCAGGTGCAAGCTGTAAGCGCAAGAATTGGGCGATGGACGTCGAGCATCACAGATTCACAGCACCTGACTGGCTTGCGCTTGCTTGCTGGTGCTGGTGGGCACTGGACAGTCAGTCAGGTTACATCTTCGATCGATGCAGAAACCAGCGCCGGAGATTGAATCATCCTGGTCCTTCTCTCCTCACAGTCGGTCGCCTCGCCACTGACGACGGTCGTTTGCTTGCTCTCGAGCATGAGCGTGATGCCTGCGACCCGGACGACTGGCATAACTTCGTATAGGAGTGAAGGGGGGAGCACAGTAGAGTATTGAGAGCGTGGCGATCTCGATGAAAGATGGAGGGATTACCCACTTATTGATTGCTTTCTAGACAGTTCTCCCCACGATGCTAGAGATTGTCGATACTAGATAGTCGTTGGGGAGCAGCTAAGCCCCAAGGGCAGGCAGCAAAGGACCGAAGCATCGTCGAGCGCCAGGCCGTTGGAGGCTAAGGTCGGCTATTAATAGTGATCCACGCAATTGTTTTATTGAATTGCAAAACCTGCGTGAGCACCACCACCACTTGCTGTGAACTGACTGCACGTCGGCGCAAAGGCAACGGGCAATGCTGTTTAGCAATACGAGCGGCATGATGATTTGGGCCTGCAAGACGCGGCACGGCGCAAAAAGGGGGGACTGGTCCGCCTGCTTTGTTTACGAGAAGGCCGGCGATCTGCTCAACCAGTGCTGGCTGTCATCGGGGGGTATGCCGTCTTCTGCGACAGTCCGGTGGGTGGCAGGCCGTCCGTCGTCGGGGGAAGAGTGGCTGAAGAGCGAAAACAAACGACGTGCTCTTCCCCCAGCAAACACTACTCTACCCACCACCGTTGGCGCTGCTGGCGCTACACGATCCGGCAGAGAAGGCTGGCCGAGGGTGTTTTGAGAGCCGGCGGTGGCG
>AJFL01003611.1:0-26601 GCA_000467735.1 Rhytidhysteron rufulum CBS 306.38
ACGCACGCCTTTCTTCCTTTGTTCGTTCCGTCGGACTCCTAAATTATGGATTCTATCAAGTCCGCCGCCACTATTACTTCGACCTCTCCTCCCTGGCCTTCGCCACCATCCACCATCCTGTCCGAGGATACTACTCAGAAACGAATCCCCGTACCTACACAGAGACCACCGAAGCTACGAGCTTCTTGTGATGCTTGCGCTGCAAGTAAAGTACGATGTAGTAAAGACCACCCCATATGTGCGCGCTGCGCTAGCAATGGCATGACATGCATCTACGGTCCATCAAGGAAGCATGGAAAGCCAGGAAGAGTGATGAAGAGGAACGTGGATGGGACGGCGGCGAAGTCTGAGAAACGGCGCGGGAGCACACACAAACCTCGAGCACTCTCAGAACACAAAGTGAAAATGAGAGCAGAGCCATTGTTGCCCGACGTTGAAGAGGAAGACTTTGGCATGGGACATGATTCTACAGGACAGTTCAGCAAACCAAACCTCTCTTATTTGAATGCGCCGGTACCGAGTGTGGAGACAAATGGCCTGTCTTTCAAGAGTCAGCCCAAAGATGAGGATTTGCATATCGGTTCCCCAATGAATCCTTCTCTCTCGGATGGTTTCGATGTGTTGAAGGAATTCATTGGAGGCGATGCAGTTCAGCCAATTGACCTTGCTTTGGACGACACGGCTTTCTTCTCAAACCACCACGACCAGATGCCATCACCGATAACAGGACTCTACGACCTGCGAAGAGAGAGCGTCCCGAATCCTTTAGAGCACAACTGCTTTGCGACGGCTTGCGCTACTCTCCAGAACCTGCATTTCTGCTGCACGAATTCGAATTCCACATCTGCAACATCGGACTCGATACAATCGTTATTCTTCTACGGGACTCCGCAAACCCTGGACAGTCAGCATCAAGGGCAAACTCTCGACAGTGTCCTCGCGATTACCAAATCAGCCGTGCAAACCGTTCTTCGGCTATTGAGATGCCCTTGTGCTTCGGACCCGCATTTGGCTATGCTGTACGCATCAATCACTTCCAAAATCCTGTTCTGGTATCAGGTGGCAGCAGGCGTGCAAGTACCTACATCAACGCCGACCCTTGCACCCTCGACGCCTTCATCCCTGTCCTCTTTCGCTCCAACTCCACCTTCATGTGCATCGACGAATCCATCCATGTCAACGATCAAGTTTCTACCCCTGAAAATCGGAGCATTTAGCCTGGATGATGAGGACCAGGAGGCGATAAGGCGGCAGGTCCTTTTGAGAGAGCTGAAGAAAGCCGGTCAGCTGGTTGATGCGTTGGCAAATCGAGGAGAGGAAGAGGAAGACGTCGGAGGAGCTGAGTACTTGTACGATCGGTTAGGCGGGTGGTTAAAGAGTCAATTGTTCAAGACAATTAAGCAGGTAGAGGAAAGCGAGGGGCCGGATGAATAACCCGAACCTTCTTATTTTGTTCAGTGATACATTTCTTAAGCGTGTGTGTTTTAGATATAGATTTACGAAAGCTATGATATCTGTTAGTCAAGATAGAAGTTATCACACCCATCCGACAGTCTTTCGTTGGATAACCAAGGGTGTAAGACAAGTATTGTCATATATGGGGATACGTGCAGTGAATATAAAGTATCCACTAGAAGCCGTTGACGATCATGACGAGGTTTAAACGTTAGTTCGGTTTCGCTTCGTCCAGATACAAATGAGCCAGCTTGGGCCCCGGGTATTTACGGAAACCGTGAATGAACCACCAGATGGCAGTCAACGCAATTACGCCTACTAAAATAACGCTGTTATAATTCATCGATTCCGTGCTGGTGGGAAGTACGGCAGCTGGAAGAGTTGTCAGTGTACTGCTATCAAACCAGCAGCGATATAAAGGGGGAACTTACGAAAGCAAAACATGATATTGAAAAATGTTATTAGTATAACAGAGAGGGCATTTATAAAATATCCGGCGGAGCCCATCCAGAACGGACCAGGTGGGATGTTCTTTCGGCCAGTGAACAGCATCGGTGCAATTGTTAGAGCATATGAGGTTGAAGTGAGGATTATAAAAGATCCTGCAAGGTCCGTAAACGCTGTCTGACTCCCGAGGGGAATAGCACCGAGCCCGGTGGAAATTATAGCTGATTTGCTTAGGTCCACGGACAACGACATAGTATCGGACTTGTACTTACAGCAAAGAAGTGTTGCCGGAATAGGGCAACTTAGCCTCTCATTCACTCTGGAGAAGAAGTGGGGAAAGGGAGTAGCATTATCCCGGGCAAGCGACCACCAAATACGGCCGCACGTCAACGCGTTTCCCATAGTGCAGATTAAAAGTGACAAAAACATGATGAGAAGAAGCCCGAAAGTGCCGCCCCTACTACCCGTGGCTTGAGAGTATATGGCAGCGACGGGAAATGCTCCATTACTGTCCAATACATCATTCAAATCGGAGATGGAGTAGAATATAGCAATTGCGTAAACAAATGCAGCTGTTTAGAAGGGTCAATTCTAGATCTCAAATGACGTCAATTTACTTACTTAAAAATCCTAGGATTATTTGTGCCGCAACACCTTTTGGTAGATCCACCTTCGGATTGGGAAGTTCTTCGGCAAGATGACTGATGGCATCTACGGTTCCTATAGTAAACGCTCCATTCAACACGCCAGTGAGAAAAGCGACGCCATCGCTCCATCCCGTGGCATTTGCAAAATCGCGCCATACAAAGGCATTGCTCGCATGTTGTTCTGGCATAGCCGCCACAACGATGATTGTGACTAAGCCTCCACCTAGTACGAGTATGAGGCCAGCATGTTGGAGATATGGAATATAGCGGTTACCGAACACTATTATGGCAGTGCAAATCCAGGTTATGAGGAGATACGCCACGTAGGTGTGCCATGGTTGAATAATGAGGTCAGGATGAAACGCGCCATAGAGTTGTACCCCGGCATTAGAGACGACCTGGGTGATTGAAGCCTGGCCGAATTGCCATCCAAAGAAGTTGAACGCGCCAACAAAAAAGCCGAAAACACGTCCATATTTCGGTCCAGCGGTAACTGAAGCCCAATGGTATACACCACCAGCTGATGGAATGGACGAAGAAAGCTAACGACGACTCCGCCATCAGCAAACTGTGGTAAACGTTAGAATAGTACGAACCTACCTCAGCAATAGATGCGGCAATGATGCCATAGTAGGTGCAAGCAACGATAAGCTCATAGAGTACACCTGGCGGACCACCATTTGCTAGACACTCGTTAGTCTAGGATGAGAACGATGAAGATGAAGCATGTTTATGATAGAATCGTCCACTGACAGATTGCAATTGTGACAGAGCCCCCCAGGGCCACCCACGCATTATCGATTGTCCTTGATAGTTGCTGTTAAAAAGCTGGTTTTCGTCCGATACCTGCATAAGAGCGGACTCACAATGCCAACCCGCATATTCCTAATAGTCCGTACTGCCGCGCAAGCTGGTCTCTGTGTCCGGACGCGTTGACCGCTACACCTTCTGTAACACTGACAACGGTGCTTCTCCTCCCTTCGACTTCGTCCAAGCTATGCTTCTCTTCACTTGGGCCCACGAAAACAGCTGCATCTGTCATGATCGACTGAGAACGATGAACGCGATTTGATCCAGCGCAGAAATCAACCCAGTTTCCTAGAAAACGCGTCGCTTAAAGCTGAAAAGTGAAAGAGAGGTAGAGAAGCACAGGTTTAGAAGCGTAGCTGGAGATCTCTGGCGCTGAAGACTGGCATGATATAAAAGAGCAGAGGTTTCAGGGAGAATAACAAGATGAAAATGCTAAGGCTGGGCAATCTTACAGGCATCTCTGTGATAAGTATCATAAGCTGCAGATTCTGATGCTCTGACGCCGAGGATGCCAGCGTTATCGTATCTCGTCTACGTGCCACAATGTCTCTTATCTGCGATTAGAATGTTTACCTTCTCATCCTCCGGTTGAGATGGACGTATCGAGGCTCGCGACTTGCAGCTTTGCTTGTTTTATGGCTGGAGGACTCGATTGCCTATCTGCGCCACAATGCGAGTTGATGCCCTGAGAAGACAACAATTGCGAAAAGCTTGTCAAATGGAAGAGGGTGCATTGTCACTGGAGACGGTTCGTTCGTCAGGTCGTTTGCGTTGTCGAAGCGGGGAAAGCTCAGGGGGTCCGTGAACTGGCTGAATGGGCAGGGGCAGTCACTTCGCACCTGCATCTTTTCCACCTCTTCGTTCACGTCAAGGCTCTCTTCGCCTTCGCAACGCCTTTCTGCTCATAGAAACGATCGAACGAAGAAGTATGAAATATCAAAGGACTGGGATAGAAACGAACAAGATCCATTTTGGATTTAAAATACCTATCTCTTTATCTCTGCACTTACCTGTCCAGCAATTTGGCACTGCGTATACAAAGCTAAGTCACCATTCTTCTCTTTTGCTTGCTCAAAGCCATGATCGTATACCTCTTCGACGTCATTTCGAACATTCATAAAGCAAAAGAGGGTGTACGGTGTCATTGGACGTTCTCACCAGGTCAAACACGCCTTGCAACCGTGTGCTGCCACAACAGCTACACACCACCTTTCGTAGACGCCTCTCGTACTGGGTGCTGACCTCGGCATTTGCTTCCGCAGGAGCTTCATCAAAGTGAAAAGGAGTCACAGACTATTCTTGTACTACGTGAAGTTCTTTGAGCGTCTAGGTCGGCATCTATCACGAGACTTTTCTCAAGCGGAACGCATCCAATTCGGCAAGCCGGCCAAAGCCCAGTCTGCTCAAGCTCATTAACAACTATGTATACCACCGTCGCACGAGGATGATTCCAAACCTATTCCGCGGCATGCGAGGACGTTTGATTTTCGAGATGCTTGATCGAAGCCGTTGGGCCGGGCCCATCGGGGGTATCCGATGAAGCCTTTGATCACCCAACTGCATCTATGACCGGCACAGATCAATAGCGGAAGCACCGCAATTTCAGGATCTGGCGGTCTGAATTAAACAAGGGCATTCGGAAATAACCTTCTATGCTTCCAGGACTCTTCTAGACGAACTGATGACTGATGCAATCCTGCAGAGCTAAGTGTTTGCCACTTTGTTTTCCACCAAACCTTTTATGCACTCAAGATCACGATACTTTCGTATAAAGTAGTCTCATGATGGCTCACTACGACATGAACGCCTCTTAATTCTAGGCACGATCTCTTATAGCCTGGCTGCTAAGCCAAGGACCCTGAATATCACTCTCCGCCATTCTCTCCATCAACTACTATTTCTCCGCACACATTGTTCGGCCCTTTAGGTATCTTTGCTACCTAACACAGCAGCCAGCTGCCACATTGTCGATCTGAGACTTTCGAAGAATGCGCTTGCAGACGCTGACTGATCTTGGCACACAGTGAGCGTCTACGTTGGGCATATCAAATTTGGAATTGGCCAGCACATTTGGTTCTCTTACAGCATAGTGCATTGGCTTTTCGACTATGTCTAACACTTCCTTTGCACTAAAACGCCACATGAGGCGCGAGGAAGGCGGTGACGCTATGATCATCGTGTTGCCAATCGCGATTGGCATGTTGATTGTTCTTCTCTTAGCAGTGTTAGTACAATATCCCCTTTGGCGTCAGTGCCTTTTAGATGCCTCTTCTTCTTCTCCATGATTCAATCACTAACACTTGCGTTTGTGGCGTAGAAGCTATGTTTCGGCCCATCATTTGGGCTGGGAGAATCAATCGATTCCATCGGAGCCCGGCGCGCTGGTGAAAAACGAGCGCTTGGCGAAACTGAACAAGACGGTCAAGGTACAGACGTACTCGGAGTGGGTTGGGCAGCGCAAAGAACGTCATCTAGATGACTTCGCGAAACATACGTTATGGTATGTGGCTTTCGAAGCGCGAAGCCAGCCATTCCAGCTGCTTATTTGCGCATGGTCCGCGTCCTTATCGGCTATCTGCTAACGTATATATACGACGATAGTGTCATCTGTCTCGACGAGATCGACGATAGAGCTCAGATTCGCGGGCTGAGGTGCGACCATGTCTACCATCAGCAATGTTTTGACGCCTGGTATACACGCTCAAAAGGAGACTGTCCGCTCTGCCACCGCCCGATTGTCGAGGCGAAAAAGAATCCAGGCCAGGGGGCACATGAGGGTTTTGATGAGGTTGATGCTCGTCGTATGATGTTCATGGTATAGTAGTAGTGCAGAGGGCTTCTCCGAGGGTGCCTGACGTTGGGAAAAGTTGCCTAGGCTCCATGGGCGCTCGGGTAGGCTAGAGAGTGGCAGGAGAACTAGGCGTCAGATCAGGTTAGGCACAGAGGGCTAATGGCTCCGCGGGCAGCCAGCCATTCGTTGCTATTTCCGCGAAGATCTACTGAAAAAAGCCATACCCGCAATGACCTCTGCGGGTCCGACGCTAAAAAGTCGAAAGGTAAAGCACGTGTGGAACGGTCGTAGTTCCGGGTTCCGAGCGCTTGGTCCCGCACTGCTGTCTCAGGGGAGTGATGGAAACTATTTGCTTGCAGACGTGGCACGCATTATTTCAGGCACTCTGCAGACTACGGGAGTGGCAGGAAGCAGAGAGCAAAGGCTTCCAGCGGCATTGTGAAGTGGAGACCTGCTAAGGCACGGTTGATCAGAGGATGCTGCTCGGTTGTGGACGGTGAAGATCTTGTCGTTAGGAATTGCCAGAGAGGGCTTGGTTGCCTCTGCGATTGGCGTTCTGGAACATGTACAAAGGCCTTGGAGGCTACAAAGAAGAGGCCAGGATTGGGGGAAAGATGAACGCTGAAAGGGACAGCATTAGGTGCATTCTGCTTTGTTCCCAAGCGGGCATTTGCCAGCTTTGCGATGATGCAGCCAGCCGTCTGTGGAATTCGCACATGTCCACCTGTTGTGTGAAGCGGCGAATACACAGGAAAAGCGGTGCTGGTTGGCCTCAGGCTTGCTTTCCATCTCATCTCCATCTCATCACATCTCACTGCCTTGGAAGTCCGCGCTGCGCATATATGGGGAACGCCCCCCTTCCAATCTCAATGTTTCCTGCTCGGGCAACAGGAGATCGGGATGTTGGGGAAACTGATCGCGAACCCACAGTTTCAAAAACGAGTGACGCTCGATCCTTCGTTCAACTTCCGCACAAAATGGTGCAGTTTTTTCCTTCCGCAAGACGACGTGCCAGCCGGCTGTTGGGCCTTGCATCTCCACCTCTGCTCACCGCCAGCAAGCACGGTGTAGCAATTTGCAACCTGGACGATTAGTTTCTCCTTCTCGCAGTTGCAGCGCTGCAGAGGTATCAGGGCGGCGGGATTTGGGGATGGCTTTATTATTCGAGCAGCCAAGTTACAAGGGATGAGTGGCGCCCCGCCGGCTTGGTGTTGGTGCTTGCTGGTGTGGAAGATGGGATGGGAGGTCGAGATGTGGGGCAAGAATTTAGAGAGAGGCGTACCTACCGCATCACTGGTGGTGAATGGTAGTGAATGGCGAGCGCAACAGTGGAGAGGGAGAGGAGGTTTGCCGTAGGGCTTTGCCAGGTAGCCTTGTCCGGCAGGTGAACGAGGCGGGAAGGGCGAGTGCCGATTGGCGTTCTTGCCGAATGCCGTTTCCAGCAAGAACCTAGGTACCTCGCATCTGGGTTGGACTGGGCCGCCGATTTGTGCAATGAATAGCAAGAGCAGCCGCCGTTTGTTCTTTGCTATCTTTGGGTATTTCGGACAACGACGTGTGCGAGCATCAGAATCGTGGCCCTTCAGCTTTCCTCGCGAGGTGCTTCTGGACCCCGTTGGGCATGCTGCGGAAAAATTGCTGACGCAGGATTATTATTCTACTACTCCGTACGGAGTGCATTTGACGCTCGCGAAGTCGACTCGGAAGAAGGAGGATGCTGCTGCTCACAATCTCGTCATCAATGCTTTTGTTCAGGGTCTGCGTTGGAGATGCGTAGGAGCGTGCCTGTAACTTTGACTGGGCGCCACCATCCAATCTGAAGAGAAAAAAATCTCCGTCGGTGGTCGGGGAGTAGGGTTGTGGGCGCCGTGTAGGGATACGTACTATACGGGTGTATTGAACCGAGTCGTATGCTATGTGTCAGCACTCCCATGGATGTGGACAAGCGGTGATGATGATGGCATAGCATAGTTTGTTGCTGCTGTCCGAACCTCTGGTTCACAGCAGCTGTCAGGTGCCGCTGTTCTTTGACTCAATAATGACGGACTGCTTTAAGGTCTACCTGGATCTCTGTTCTATTTGCTAGAGACAATGCGCTTAAAAGGGAGGAAGATGGAGAGCAGCATATCATAGAAGAGCGAGCTCCTCCTCGACTCTCTTCTTCTTCTTGTCTCCCTCGAAGCCGAGGCATCTGCCGCACTCGCAGCTAGCTACTAGGTACGTTAAAAGAGGTTCGTTTTCGTAACGCAGTGGGGGAGTTGTCATGGGGCATTACTCAGCGGTATATGCAACGATGGCGAATCTATACCGGCGTAGCGGGCATCCCTATCGGTGAGGGGGCTCCACTGCTCCAGGCCAGCGGCGCGACAAAAACATCAGCCCACTCTGGCGTGACTTTCGAACGGCTCGACCTCTCGGACATGGTGGCCCGGGATGGCGATCATTCCTGAACGACCCCCCCAGCCTTGGAGGGCCAAACACGACACGGCGTTGCGCTGGTCGTCGCCCTTGGTTCGCTTGGTTCACGCAGCCTGCCTCGATACTGGCATCCTCCCGCCGCAGTGTTGCCCTCTCTTCCCGCCAGAAGCAGGGCGCGTTGCGATGCTCCCTCCAACCGCACATGCGACATGCGACGGGCGACGAGCGACGGCTGTCGACAGCCTTTGGGTCGTGTCGTGGTGGTGAAGCAGGAAGCAGGTCGCAGCTCCCACGTCCGCATTCCCCATCGCCTGCGCGTCCCGCCAAGGGTCTGCCGCTGTTGCTAGAGGGGTGCTAGGCGGCCGCCCATCTCACAGTCCGCTGGCCGGGTCTGGTGGTTTCGGGTGCCTCCGCCCCTCTGCCCTCGCCCATTTTCGCCTTTTCGCGCGCCAGGAGCACGGCAGCTCCATCCATCAGTCTCCAGTCTCTGCTCCATCATCTGCAATCGCAGTCTTTTCCCTTGCCCCAGCAGCAGTACGGTGCCTGTGCGCAGAGCCCGTAGTCAGTCAGTAGTGTAGTCAGCGTAGCACCCTTTGGTTGAAAGCCAGCTCGAGGGCACCGCCGTTATTCTTGTAGTCCACTGTCTCGCTGCTGCCCGCCCGGCCTGCCTGCGATCAGCGTCGTGCATCCTGGTCGGTTAAATGCCCTGTCTTCCATCTCGAACATCTCGAACGTCTCGAATCTCTGCGCATCCCTCTTGTCGATACGAGCTGCCGAACTAAGACCGAAGGCGCGGCCTTGAAGAATCATTTGTACCCTTTCACCCTACCTACTCTCGCATCCCATCGAAGATTCCTATGCTAGCAATCGCCTGATATCCAACTCTCCTCACTCTCCCTCTGTCGACCCCCAAACGACAACGCAGACCATCTCAACACCCACCCCCCAATCTCACCTGACAATCATGTCACGCAACTCAGATTGGTCGTCTTTAACCGACCACAGCCAACGCCTGTCGTCGACCACGCCCAGTCTCTCCGACTTCAAGCAGGAATCTCTTGAGAACAGCCCAAGCACCACCACCACCGAGACCGAATCCGCTCGTATCCTCGGCCTGGATTCTGCCTACATATCGATACCCGACGACGCCTTCTCCCGGTACGACGACTTCAACTTCGCCGACCTCTACAGCATTGGAGGTCAATCACAGCCCGCGCCCGACTTCCCTTCCTTCTTCGACTCCAACTCGTTCGATGGATCATCGTCCACATCCCCTCCCGAAGCCCCTCTGAACTTTGAATCCCCCAGTCCCATCGACTACTCACAGACCTACCTTGAGCCCACCACCACATCAATGGGCCCCCCACCCCTTCCCGCAACCTCTATCAGCATCCCTGCTACCAGAGACTACCGCAACTCCTTCCACGAGGGCCAGCAGCAGCAATCCGAAGCCCGCCTAGCCACCATCGCCGCCGGTCGGTCACCCCAGCTTCCCATGCAGCTTCGGCCCGGACGGGCTCAGTCCTTCCCCAACTCTGCCGTAGAGTTCCCCTACAACCTCGAGACCGACTTCACCTCCAGTGCTGAGACATTGGCACGTTCGGGCCTCACCAAACCTCCAACCGAGCATGAAGACTTCACCGTCGGCAGCACCACTGTCAAGCGCCACAGGGCTGCCAAGCCAGACAACGTGTCCGCCTGCTGGACATCACCACTCTGCCCTAACAACTCCAAAGACGGTCCGCCTCCAGACCCCGCTACGTGCGGAGGTGAATGCGCGCCCTTCTTGTTTGCTGACTCACCCGAGGAGACGAAGGAAGAGAAGCCAGAAGACGTCCCCATGGGTGTGGTCGAGCTTAAGAACAAAGGCCGATCAAAAAAGCGATCTGAGAACTCATCTCGAGCCCGTGAATCCTCTGGTCGTCAGTTCCCCAACAAGACAGGAAAGCCATCACGATCAAGCACTGCCTCCACCCCAGAAGACATTTCGCCACCACACGACAGCGATAACGAACAGAGTAAGGGAGCCAAGAGCAACCGTGTTCCTCACAACGAAGTCGAGAAGAGGTATCGAGATAAGCTCAACATTGGTTACGAAGAACTTCGCATGGTCATCCCAAGCCTCCGTCCCCAAGTCGCCTGCAAGACCGACATGGAAGATGCCGGCAAGTCGAATATTTCCAAGGGTGAGATTCTCAGGACGGCCAAGACCTACATCGAGAACATGCAGAAGCGCGAGCGAAAATTGCAAGAGCAACTTGCATACTACAAGAACCGTTCAAACGACTTGGAGGCTGACAAGAAGTGTCAATCCTGCTTTGTATTACAGAACTACTCGAGGATGACGCTTACTCAACCACAATATGGACGACTATAGACCCATTTGACATGATTCTTGCATTGTTTTTGGGCGTAGGCGTTTTATATCTGGAGCATCATCCGCCGGCGTTAGGAATGGTATACACGTGCTGACAGCTGGCACTTTCTGGGCTTTTGCGGGGTTTCCAAGATTTTCTCGGCTTTTCGGAACTTTTCGCCCCTCGACTTCCTCTGCAAACAGCATCATCATTTTTTGCAAAGACGCAAATCGTCATGTATTACGGCCTTTTTGAAACCATAAGGAAATATATATTTCTTCGGGTTGCTCGGTCGTCTTCTACTTCGTTTCCCTTTTATGTGATCCCCCACGAGACTTTTGGGAACTAACCTCAACCCTTTTTTCTTACAAAAGACTTAACGGCGTTTTTAAATGGGAAGAAAGCAAGACAGGCGGTGTCGACTGCTACGAAGAAACTTGTGAAAGTTCATAAAAAGAAAAGGACATGGTTTTGTTCTGGTGGCTTGGTTGGTTTTTGAGAACTGGCTGGTGGTTTTCTTTTGGTGCATGATACCAAACATTAATGAAGTGTTTTCTGTTTCTCACTTTTTTCTCCTCGTCATCAAACCAACCATCCAAATATGTCATTTATCTATCTGGGTTCAAATGGTGAGGGGAAGGGACGGGGGAATTGTGTTTTATATATATGAGAACTGCGTTTTCTCTGTGCAAAGTGTGTGCATCTCAGTGTCTGGTTTTTTATGGACTGATGATCAAAAGTAGGAGTTGTATTTTTGTTTTGAGTTTTTTGTTTTTGCTGGCGATGAGTTATCGCCAATTCATCTATGCATCTCCGGGTGAGAGCTCGGGTGTTCTTTAGCACACTTTATTGACAATGCGCGTGAAATGTGATGTTTGAAATCTGAAACCTATCATGAAGTTTCATAATCCATGTTTTTCACCCCCAAATTCTCAACACCTCATTTTCACCAACCATCGGAATCCACGATATTGACAATACCATACGCCTCCCCATCCAAAACCAAAATGCCATCCCATCGATCGATCAACCAACGGATCCCACCCGTCCACCCACGGGAAGGAATCCTACAACAAAGCGCAGGTAGGTAGGTATGACACGCATGAAGCGCGCCCGCCGTCCCCATCCATCCCCTCCTCCCGCCCTCCCGCACCCGCACCCACATCCCGCATTAGCATTAGCATTTCCCATGTTTAAAAGACCCTTGATTGCCATTGCTATCATGGGAATCCCATACGCATCCTAAGGGATACGAGGGGGGTTGGTTGGGGGTGCGTGGTGCGTGGATTGGGGGCTAGACTGTTTTTGGTGGTTGCTCACGCCATGGTCTGCTGATGGGGGATTTTTGGGGATGGGGGGATGCTAGCTGGTTTGGGGGTGTGGGGCGTGTTGGTGCTGTGTGGTGGTTCTTGAGGGGATGGGAATAGGAATAGGAATGGAGGAGATGGGTGTGTTTGTAGTTTAGGTAGTAGTTGGGTGGTGATGTGAATGGAGTGAATGAGTGAAGGTTTGTAGGCGGATGGGTGGTTTTTGGTGATTTTGAGATCAGGGGTTAGAAGGGGTTTGTCGAGTGCTGTGAGGTGTTTATCTTTATAAGATGAGGGTTTAAAGTATGGAAGTGGCTTTGTTGGTGGGAGGGGTGGTTGAGGGAGTTGGTTTAGGAGTTGAGATGAAGGTATAGTTTGAACTGATAGAGAAAGAGAGAAAAAGCAACGGAGGTATGGGATTAGGAACTAGAGTATGAAAGTGTAGGTTTTATGTTGTTATGATGCTCTTGGTGTTCTCAATATCTCGCATCCTTCCACTTCTCCTATGGTGAATGTGTCGCTCTGCCGATAGGAACGTCTTTAACACATGTTATTCTCAGCACTGTGTTTACAAATCCCTTCAATAAGATGATGACTATGATGCAACCTTTATCAACACGGTAAATATACCACAGATGCGTCCACAGTTTGTTTCCTTTTTGCGTTGTTTGATCATCCGCTATAGAATGTTAGAATTGTTCAATTAAATTATCCCTAGTTTATTACTTACATTTGATCGCAGCACTACACTCACAGAATGCATCTTACACATCTATATCGTCAAGCCACTTTCCTCATTATGCTGTTTTACTAGAACACACGGCCATCCTGCCTAATCCTTTCTTCACTGTCTTCCCTTTTTCTTTTTCTTGTTCTTTGTACTTCATCATGGCCTTGACCTAGAATCTCCAGCTGTCCTTCTTCCGTGCTAGACCCGGAAGCTTGCTTAAGTAGCTTGATAATGTCTTCACACCTTCTTAGTTCAGGGTTCCCTACTTTCCACCATAACAACATTATTTGGTGTTCTTCTAAAGCTGCTTCAAGCGCGTTTCCATATTTCCCACCTTAAGCATGTACATCGGCACCATAGTCAAGCAGCAGCTTAACAATGTTTATGCCGCCAGAACATGAAGCTGCTTGAAGTGCATTATCGTATTCTCCACCACGAGCACGAACATCAGCACCATGTTCAAGCAATAGCTTAACAATATCTATCCATTGGCGGTATGAAGCTGCCTGGAGCGCGGTGCCATATTGTCCGCCTCGTACGTTGATATCGGCGCTATACCTAAGAAGTAGCTTGACTAAACCTTTGCTACCTCTCCACGAAGCTTCATATAGTGCGTTACTGGCTCTTATTCTTTCTTTTATATCAGAGTGAGCTCCATAAATAAGCAGCTGCTCGATGACTGCCTCGCTGTCCTGTAGTACAGCTTTTCGGAGTTCACGCATCAATGATGTCTCTCTCTTGGAATCATCAGGTTCAGCATCGAGCAACGGTTTGATGATTTGCGAATGACCTCTAGCTGAAGCTTTGGAGAGCAAGACATCTAAGGATATATTTACTCTCGCATCAACAGGCTTTACATCAAGTAAAGTTTTCACTCCTAAAGCATAGCCCAATTCAGCAGCTTCCTTTAGGTAGTAGTTGTACTCCTGTACGGGTACAATCGCCCCGTTCTCTAGTAGTAACTGCATGGTGCCCTCAGTTTTGCTAGATATGGCAGCAAAAAGGGCGTGGAAATGCTCGCCGCCTTTTGCATTTACGTCTGCATGGGCTTGTATGAGTAGACGCACTATTTCTTCGCCGCCATTTGCGCATGTAGCCTTAAGAGCATTCCCATGCCTCTCTCCAGTGGCGTTGATATCGGCCGAGTCCTTCATCAAAACTTCAACGAGATTGGGCAGATTTTGGTCGGATGCGATGTATAGTAAGTTGGCTTCCAAAGTATACCGACGAACCCTGTAGTTTTGAAAAATATTGCGGAAAAGGATCCATTTTCGCAGCTTTTCGTTGCCCTGTCCGCCAAAACTTCTTAGAAAAGTTTGCTGCGGGATCCCTTCACCTTCTGCAATCTCCACATGGGTGAAGATGTTGACAACGGCGTATTCGATGAACGGGAATTCTTCAAGAGTAACTTTTTCCACTTCTTTGTCTTTCGAATCGTTAGTTCCTGTCTTCCTTTTACCCACATCGACTGATGGTGGATCAGGGGAACTTGAAATATATCGAAGACATATTTCTTTGAGTTCATCGTGACATGATCCCAGCATCGAGTCCCTCAAGTCTGGTTTAAGGTGGACCAATCCACTGCTGAGGAAGAAATCCCGTACTGTCTCATGGATAAACTGAATTATTGGCGGTTCAGACTTTGAGACTTCAGTAGGGCCTTTGGAGCAACTGAGAATATACCTCTTGAGCATGTCCTCATTGGTGACTGGGATATTCGTACCATTTGGAGATTCGGCCTCAGAGCCAACTTTTACTACCAAATATAACTCAACTACAGTAAGTGGTCGTTGCGCAAATAAGACCCATTGCAGCAGCAAAACAGATATATCCCTGACCTTACGATCCCTTGTGAGTATCTCCTCATAGAGTTTATTGAGGTCGGACGGCATTTGGTGCAGGCGCTCTGTCATTGCATCCATCTGGCCTTGATCGTACGCTTCATTCAACAATTGAATGACCAGGACAACCCGGAGAAATACTCCGGATGCCTTATGGCAAAGGCTTTCTTGTAGCTCATTAATATGGGAGCCTTCATAACCCCGAAGGTGGTTGCGGACATAGAGGGCAATATCATTTTCATGACCTGATTGCTTCTCCATGACCAACGAGATACCTTTCTTAATGCTGATGTGTGGATAATGTCGACTTGACAGACAACTGCTGAGTAAAGTCTGATTCTCGATCCAATGTGTCCTAATTCTTCAAGAAACATGACCATTTCACGAACATCTTTCTCTTCACCCTCATATAGTGCATCGATGAAGATAGTAAGTGACTTCAGCGTGAGGCTCTCGGCGACGTAAAGAAGGAAATCTTTGAGTTCTGTAATTGTCCATTCCTCAACGTTGTTTCCTAGTGTGGGGAGGCGTTCCACGAAATAGTCTTTGAAATCTGGAAGCGCCTTTAGCAATTGATGGGTCAGTGAGCGGTACATTCCTAGGCTTGACTTCTCTAACGGACCAGATGCTCTTGAATTGAAAAAATATGCAACGACAACAACATTGGGTGCTTTCTTCTTCCTAAAGTGTCCGTAGACTGTCTTCATCGTTGTTGATTTGCCAGACCCAGGTTTTCCTTTGATCCAGAGAAATCCATGATGTTCTTTAATTTTGGTCACATTACACCAATCATTGAATCCAGGTTGACTGAAGATCCAGCGGCATGTCTTTGTATGAGCTGAATTGATGTTCCAAAGACGTGCATCCTCGCGTGAGAAGGTAAGCGATTCCAAAAGACGGTTGAAGTCTTTGTCGTTCATTGGCTTCTGGCTGGTTAATCCGGCATCTAGTTCAGGTTAGAGGGTCTTCCGCGTGGTATTCAAATAGAAAACTTATAGAGCTCCGTATTCTGCATTTCCCGTAAAATGGAAGGGATCTTGGTTCCTGATTCGCCGTGAAGATAGCTTTCAAGGAAATTGACTGCAGCAAGGAGGTGATCAGATGGCCCATTCGAATGCACACTAATTTGAAGTCCATTTTCGTGCTGAGATTTGTCAACCCAAGCCTCGGCATCAGATGAAATGATACCACCGCCATTTGCACTCGGCCGGCTGACAACGACATCTCCTAACACTATTTGGCGCCTTGCACCAGATGGACCGTAGCTGGGCACACCACCTGCTATTCCGACAACGACAAAGAACTCAATTCGTTTGAATGAACTTTTCATCCTTGTCGCAACAGCTGCGGCATTATTCGTGCCCATTTTTCCCTGTACGGCAATCACGATATTGTGCCGCCCTATCCTTCCCCTGCAGTATTTGTATCCATCGGCTTCAAAATCAGGATGTCTCTTCTCTAACACGAGCTTCGCAGTCGTGAACTCCAGAGGCAAGGGGGCTATCCAGCCTAAGGAGTATCAATCGTTCTCCATTAGGTCTGGCTAGTAGTAAAACAGAGAGCAGTGAAAAGGTAGGCAAGGAGGGTATATTGAAGTAATACAGTCAAGAACTACCTGAATTTCATCACTATCGTCGGATATTGAGCACTGTCCAGCCTAATACAGAATAAGCACTTAGGGTATTTTGCCTTGGGGCAATGTCAAGGTTGTCCAAGACATCAAGGAAAATCAACGATGAATGATGAAACTAAAGAGAGAACTTATCCTGCAGGATGGAACGTGTTGTTGATGGCATTTAGTGTAGCGTAGGATATAGAGGAATCCAAAGAGAACTTTGGAAAAGAGATCAGGCTGAGCACTTGAGAGTGGCTCAGCAGCAGGCAGAAGGCTGTATCAACACCCCAGTCATCTCAGCCTGACAAGGCTTTTTCGTCTCATCGCGCACACTATTCCTTGCTTTAGCATCCTCTTTCACAGTTTTCACGTATTGCAGAGGCCTGTACTCTTGAATTACTTACCATTCTCCTCCTACCTTATGTTAAGGAGGTGAACATGGTGTTTACACCAAATGATGCCATTCCGCACCAGATTGAGACATAGGGCCGGAAGTTCACTCTTTTTTCATAATAAATAAAAGGACTGGGTAAGGCCATGAAATTTAAGTCCACGAAGTGTTTTGTTTAAAATCACACTTCAACGTCTCAATAAGAACAACGCCATCACTACTCCGCTAACCACCTAACCTGATCCTTCATAGCGTCTCAGCTTACAAATACGTAGCTAAGCTAAAGCAGGTATATCAAACCACACAACAACAAAAGGCCCAAAACCCTCAATACGCCCTACAATATCCAGAGGGCAATTGCTAGATACAACCGTTCTCCCCAATGGCTGACCCTTCGTCTTCAGGATCAACGCATACCACACAATCGTCAACCCCCGTCACCGGAGACGCCGTGAACACCGCATCATCCAAGTACATCTACCAACCTCTGAACCCCCAAAGGCGCGAGATTCGGCTTCTAAGTCTAAATATCGCAAATTTAAAAGATGCGCCAATTTCGTGCGATCTCAGTCATGTATCCCTAAGCAATGACAATCAAAGACCATCCTATAGTACCATCTCCTACGTCTGGGGAAAACCAGAGTGCACATGCCCGATAACACTAAACGGACAACCCTTCTTCATAACCGAGTCTCTTTTCTCCGTATTGCAATATTTGCGTCCAGTAACCAATGGTGATACCATTACGCCAGCACCAAGAACTCTCTGGATCGACTTCTTATGCATCAACCAGCAGGACCTAGCTGAACGGAGTGCGCAAGTCATGCTCATGCGTGACATCTACTCGCATACCGAGCGAGATATCGCATGGTTAGGCATCAATCCCCAATTAGCTCGAGGCCTCTCCATAATGAAAAAGATCCAGGCTCGGGATGTGGAGACATTGCGGGGTATGCAGGAGAATTATAAAGAGGCTAGAAAGCGCAGGTTTTCATTTATTCCAAAGTCGGCGCCTTCAGCTAATCTCTTGTTCTCGGAAGACGATCAGCTTGCTTTATTTGTTGCCTTTTGTGGCTCGCCGTTATGGAAGCGTGTGTGGATCATGCAGGAACTTTGCCTGGCTCCTAACGTGCTTTTGGTTGGTGGAGGCGAAGAGTTGGATTGGAATGTACTGCGGGTGGTTTTGGGTGATGCTCCTTATGCGGATGCTTTCCATGGAACATTTAGTCATGGTTCTGTGTCCCCAGCTTTCATTAAGCTATTCGGAACGGTCCAGCGAGTCGAGCATCAGAGACATATCATTGAGAAGTCGTTTAGGGGAGAAGAGACTTCGAGCCTACTGGATGTGTTGGCCAGGTTCCGCACGGCAGAGGCTACCGATCCGAGAGACAAAGTGTATGGGTTGTTGGGGCTGGTTTCGGAAGATCATGGTATCATTCCCGACTATTCTTCTTCTAAGACCCTGCGGCATTTGTACATGGAAGTTACTCTGGCACTGATTAAATTGACCGGTAACTTGGATATCGTATGCCAGAACCCTTGGAGCCCGCCATGGACCTACGGTACTAAATTCTACTCCGGCGATAGACTGGAAGATCTGCCGAGCTGGTCCATTGATATATCTGAATGGGATCATGATAACCTGCTGTTTGCACAACGAGGGATATTTTCCGCAGGGAGGCAAACCTGTTCAGTAGAATCAAAGATCAAGGGCACGATTCGACTGAAAGGCGTAACTGTTGGTCAGGTTGGTCCTATGCTGCAAGAATCTTATTCTCGACTGGTCAATTCAAAGATGCCACACTTTCCATACTTTTTCTATGACCGTACTGATCTCGTCGCATATTGGGAACCCGAAACAATGGCGCGCACTTACTTTGGTACATCTTTGCCTGACGACAAGGTTCTATACAACCCTCCTATCGTTGCTACAGGTGGTGGAACTAAAGAGCCCGTTTTGCAAGCATACTGGAGAACATGGTTATTTGATTGTACCCAGCGCCCCGGTATTAGAAGGCTACACATACAAGAAATCGCCGATCAAACCGAATTATATAAAGCCATACTACGGGACAACTCTCCAGAGCGGTCTCTTGAAAATGTCAAGCCATGGTTGAGGGAGAAAGAGCCATGGAAATGGGAAGGCAAAGATGATGATGAGCTCATGAATTACTTGCGCCACCTACAATTATTTGATAAGCCCTATGGTAGGTTCACTTTTTCCAGATCGACCGAAGGCTACTTTCTTATGGTTCAACCTTCGGCAAAAGAAGGTGATCTGATAGTGGTTCTGGATGGAGGTAAGGTACCAGTGTTGCTTCGAGAATCGGACACCGAAGGAAACGGCGGGGCCGGAAAACTTTATACCTTTGTTTGCGTAGCCTATGCCCATGGTCTCATGGATGGAGAGACGGTTAGAGAAGTGGATGAAGGAAGGCTGACGGAAGAATTCTTCACTCTAACGTAAGATGAGCATAGAATAGACTAGCTATATAGATAACTTAAAAAGCGGGAAAGAGCGCACATTCTCCTTTGGGACATCTAGTTTCGTTATGTTACAGCAGGCTTGAGTAGGTAAAGAGTAAAATATCTCAAAGAATGATGTCATGAGCGTGATCTGCTTCTTGCCCTAAGGCTCTGAAGTCCCTTGGTTCGTACTCTGATTGGAATCCCGAGATAGGGAGGGGCTCTGACGTAACGATGTCACCGAGTATATTACCCAATCAGAATGATATGCGTCAATGCTAGATTATCTGTAAGTTAAATCATACATAGAAATAAGACATAAGTAGTTTTAGTCTGATAATCTATAGACAGGAAAGATATTCTCCATCAATATTGTGCCTTTAGTCAACTACTACAATCGCTTTCTTCTTTTCTAAATTCCTATTAAATCTGGTCCGTATTTACTAAATACTGGGAGATGCGTCTGCATGATCTCGTTGAAGACGCAAACCAAGCATCCGGGTGGAGTTACATTGGGTCCCAACTAATGCATATACCAAGGAACACAAACTCGCAGGCAGCCTTGCCTAAGAGCATAGAAAGTTTGCTAGTAATCTTCGTACAGCACTTACAACCCTTCCCTAGCTTTTGGAACCAGCGTGCGACGAACCACGGGGGCTTCTACGTCATTATCTTGTTTAAGTTTCCGAGGCAAGGGAGTCATGTGACAAAAATCAACCCAGAAGACGGATGGGGAGAGACAAGCAAGACGATATCCAAGAAAGACTCTGGGCCCAAATGCGTGGGTCGCCTTGAGGTATCACGGAATCGTATTGACATGATAGTAGAAGTTGAGAGTAGAGTGCTACAGATGAACCCTGAGAAGAAAAGAAGGAAGTGGACCTTGAGATACTATGCATGGGATAATCATATCCGGGAAAAGAACGAGTTTATAGAGAGCAAGGAAAATAAAACACGTAAATAAGACTGTAATACTAGAACAACTCGAATTAGACTTACATTTGTGGTAATTTCCATTGTCATTCCCTGCCCTTCTCCCCTTGAACCTGATGCTTCCAGTTATTGTAGTGTTTAGTAATCTATAAATGCGTGAATTAGAACTCACGAAGAGCATGTGACTTTCCTCATAGCATGAAGCAAGAACAAGCATTCAAGCTGCATTAAACGTTACTTCCCCATGTCGTAAACAAGTAGCATTCAAGAACCCTGATCCCGTCACATCAACATCAACCAACCAAACAAATCAGAACCAGGCAATAAAAAAATGCAACAACAGACGGGACCTCTCAGCTCCCGTCCTCTTCCCCTCCCATCTCCCACCCTGCTGCAAATCCAATACACAGTTTCCGCAGCTCTCACACTACATACCAATAGGGCATTCTGCGCGGTTGGTTGGGTTGGGTAGGTGAGTGGGTGGAGGATTGAATTGCGTGCCCAAGATTCAAGATTCCCATGGACAGTGTTGGTGCCGGAAACTAGCTCCGCCGCTAACTACGGAGGTAATTATATTTCTAACTACTTATGGTTTGTTAGTCCGTCTGACAGCATTACCGATGTATTGGTGATTTATTGGAATTTCCGGGGGTTTGATTCATTTTCAATAATAAGAGGGGAAAAAAGAAGGATGGTTGTGGTGGAAGATTAGATGTTGCTGCTGGCTGACGATGAACTGAAAATCATGTGAATAGGAAACATGTTTCCGGATAGAGTGGAATGAGGTATGGATGCTATGTAAGCGCATCAAGTTATACACAACAAGTACTCCGTACCTGTGTAAATGCGATTTGCCTACCTACAGGATCGTTGTCGTAACTGTCTAACTATCTATGGTTTTCTCCTCCGTCTGACACCATACCGACGACCAATACCGAACCCCAAGAACCACCAACGCTAAACACCGCATTACTCGCATGATACCTGTTCCCGAGGCTGTGGTGTAGTGCCGTTGCATACTTGCAAGCGTGGCTGCGCCGTTGATGGGGACCTTTTTGGGCGTCGAACTTAGGGCCTTGGTGAGTGCCTGGGGGTTTGGGGGTGCCGGCCGGATAGGTAGGCCGTATAGTGGATGTTTTAGTGGGAACTGTGAACGATGAACGCTAATAAGGGTGTGGTCGTTGCTTCATGCTAAGCTTATCAATTTATGGGTAGTTGTTCTAGAGCTAAATGCTGATGGATGGACTGATGGGATTCCGATGCATGCCTACTGCGTACGGATATGTATTTGCACGTGGCGATTGATTGTGTGTGGAAGTTGAAAGAACTCCTCCCTCCTTTCCGGCCCCTTTCCTAGGGTTAGCTAGGCAGGCATAAGGAGTGAGGCGTGGGATTGATGCATGCGTGAGCGATATTTTGCGGGTTGGTGGTTGTGGTGGTGGTGAGATGTACCCGGGACGGTATACAGGATGCAAGAATGGAGGCGTACGTAGGTTCGACGTTGCACGTTTGACGTTTAGTGTAAGAGAAACGCAGCAAAGCAATCCTGACATCTCCATCTCCCCACTCACGTGCCGACCGACCAACCTCCCCTCGTACGAATGAGCCGGAAGACCATGCCACCGCGATGGAAGCGATCTTGGCTAAGCAAAACCTCCCACTCGTATCGCCATACAAAACTCAATCTCTAACACGCCAACACATCATGTCAAGCCCAATGCTATACGTATTCTCTCACAATTGGTTCTTCTGCTCGCCCGCCGAATTATAGCTAGGCCTTGTTTTCACTATAGGGCCGGGTCGTCAGGTGCCCTTTTTCTTATTTGGCCGTACGTATGTGTATGTATGTACTTTGCATGTACCTGTACATATGCAGTGCCAGTACCTGTACATACGAGCGGTTCTAACTGCCTTGCCAACATGCTCCTTGTCCGTATTTACTCCACATTATTTCTGCTGCAGCATCATGTCCGACAAATGAGCCGCCGACGAGCGCGAGACCTGCCATAAGGCAAGTTGGCGGCATGAACGCCCCGGACCAGCTAGACAGATGCGAGGGCATGTCTTTCTGTGCGACAGTGGTATGGTTGGTGGGCTGCTACATGCGTGAAGGTTGTTGACACCTCACTTTTTTCGTCCTTTGTGTCCCTTGCGAATTACCGCTTTCAGAGGGGGCCATGTATGCAAATGGCCGTTTTCTCTCGCTCATGCTTACGGTTATTTAGCAACCTGAATGAAATGCGCGGCCCTATATCATGATCGTCTTTGTGAAAAAACCAGAACAAAAGAAAGTGGCTGTACCGCCAATACTTAGTATATCTGTGGTTATAGAAGTCTACTTAGTCGCAGGGACCTTTCTTTTTTCTTTCGTATGTCGCCGGTTTTGCTTTTGCCGGCCCGAAAAAGCCAGGCAGAGGGCCTGCCTGCTACCCTCTCCCAAGCTGCCGGTTCGAAACAGATCCTGAAAGACGAGCCCTCGTTCCAGACATCCGGTTCAGCCGGCTCAGCAAAAGGAATGCGTTCAAGGGTTGTTTGCTACGTACCTGCTGGGCTCTAGCTACAGTCAGCTAGGGCCATCACAAGCCATGTTTCACGTCAATTAGATGACAGCTGCCTCCAGTAGCATCGTAAGCTTCAGAAATCGATTTGTCCGTTCCCAGTTAACATGCGGCAACCCCAGCAAAAGGACAGGCGGACGGCGACGATGGCGGCCCCAGCCAGCCCAGCCAGCCCAGCGGCATTCGCCTTTTTCCCTTGAGACGAATTTCCCTGACCCACGGGCCACTGGGCAGGCGTACTGTGGGCTACCGGCAAGGCAATCAAGATCCTGATCCTGTGTGCTCTAAAAATTGCAACCCTACGACGTATGGGATGCTATGTACCCAAGGGCTGGGTAGACGTGAAAACGAAACGTTGCAACACTATTCTCGTCTTCGACGATATGAAAGGGGGTCTGCTGCGGTCTTTGTTGTCGGAATGGGGGCGATGATCCGGCATTCAGGGGGATTTGAAGACGTATTCTCACCTTATCTAAACACTCACTTTTGCTGGAGAGATATTAAATATTGTGTGTGAGGCGTTCAGCTCGAGAGGTGAGTGGTGAATTAAATCGGAGAAGGACCCAAACCAAACCAAACTAGGCCCAAGTGCAAGCAGGGTAGGTGGTGCCCAGCCTGGCCCTGCCCGCTCCACTACTCCACCTCACGAACGAAGGACAAATTCAGAAGTGGGAGATCTGCTATGGTGGATCCATCGGTAGTGTGTAGTAGCAGTGCTGTTCGTCCTCTTCGGATTCGGCAGTTTTTCCTCTAGGAGCAATCGGCGACCTGGAAAGGTCAATGCCGACTGACATAAAAGTTGTTGGTTTTCTCTTACGAGAGTTTTCACAATTCGAGAGGGACGTCTCTGAGAGTGGAATGGAGAGGTTTACTAGTCTGAGTTGATCCCACTGTGTTGGTAAAGTCGGCGCCTCACGTTTGCCTCGCTCCGTTTCGAATCTATCGGCATCCGTGTCCAGAAGCGAATAACTTGGGATAGGCGTGCACTCGCACATTCACATCCGCATTCACAGCACACGCACAAACACCTGCTCGACGGCCATGGCATAGCATATCCGCCCGCTTCCCCTCCCACCTGAACATCTGGTCAGTGCAGAAACTCAAATCAAAGCAGCGACCGAATCAGATCAAATCACCAGAGCAGGTCGGCCAGGACAGCGCACGGAAAGGGAACAAAACAAAAAATGGAACAAGCAGCCGACGAATAGTCGGCCTTGCACATGGCCAATATCGAAGACGCACTTGCCGCCCTCAAAGGTTTCCAGCAGTCCGGAGCTTGCACGGTCAGTGGCTTGTCCGCGGGCCAATCTTCATCCTCCATCCCATGCACTGCGCCAAAGGGGACTCTGCTCAACACGGGCTGGGGAAGGACGGCCACTAAGCTCACCGGCCCTGCTCAAGCTGAACCACTCGGACGGGACTCATGATTCATGCGCATCACAAGCGCTGCGTTTTGAGTTTGCCCTAAAGACCGCCTCGTTCGCATCGCGTGGGAAGCTGAGCGACGTCTCAAGGGCATCGTGCCATCGTCTGTTCGCTGTTTGACGCTAAGCGGGTCTCTCTGATCATCTGGCGATGGTGAAATGAGGCCCTGGGCTGATGGGCCACTGGTTGCATCGGTGCTTGAATCCGGAATAGGTACTGTGCAGGGTCGGCCTTGGGAGTTTGCGCAATACATTCGACCTGTTCATAGGTACTTTGTACATACATACACCTCACGCAAGCGGCAATGGAGGCGTTGATAACCTCACAAACAAGTGCCGGAGAGCGAGCCATCACGATTCCACATTCAGCCAATCTCGATCGCTTCCCGCTTGCTGCTTCAGCTTTTGTTGCTCCCAGCCTCCCACGCATCTGGTCCCCTTTGATTGCAAACCATGCAGGCGGACCCTTTCTTCTCCCTCTACCTCGCCTAAGACAACAGTTTGAGTGTCGAATTGTATTGTCATGCAGAGCTTGAACGGAGAAATGCACTAGGTTTCCCTTGCGGTGCGGTGCAGTGCGGTGCAGCTGTCGCGCATGGCAGCGGAACGGGGCGCGATGGTATGCGAATCACGGACTCCTCTCCGATCACTCCTCAAAATTGACGTGGGGACAGACGCCCAGAACTTGGAAACAACAACAACGACGTTTCTGGAACAAGATCGCGGACGCTGCGAACAGTCAGCAGTTTTTGAACGGCTTCTTGATCTTCACGTCGTATTCTAGCTTTCGATACCATGACTTAGCGGTGACCTCACCTGTCAGCCCAGGGAACACTGGACCCAGAATATGCGAGAGGTGCAGGAGACGGAGGGCGGGCTTGTAGAGTAAAACGCCTCTGGACACATCTCTGGGAATTGGGCTGATGATGAATGATACGCCGCGGCTTTAGTCACAGGCGCGGCGGAAGAGTAAGCTGCAGATTTAAAGTCAGCTAACGAGTAGTCCCATCAACTCAGGCTGTTGGCCCCCTCTGTCAGACGGCCCAAGAAGACTGAGAGCATCTCGTGGGGATTATTATATGAACACGGTGCTGATTTCCTCGAACCAACACATGGCATACATATCAGAAATAGCAGCTAGCGCTGATGACTGCCCAGACACACTGACACAGCCGTGCAGTAGGTGTTCAACGATCTGCGCAGTCGGAGTTTGGCCTTCCACGAGCATGGAACGACAGGCCGTGATGCGAGGGCACCGGTGCAAGGCACATGTGCGGTAGGACGCGTAGCTAGCAACCTCACGATTTCTTGAAGCGGAGTTGGTGTTGGGGTAAGGCAGGGCAGGCTGGGACGGAGGACAGGGTCGCAGATGCCGACTGCTGATTGGGCCCGACGGTGTTTCTGAATTTCACGCAACTCTGCACGCGCTCAGGTTAGTGGACAAGGCCGTGGTGAGCAGGGCTGGCCGGCTGTTGTTGTGCAGCGCAGTGCAGTGCAGCGCAGCGCATAGGGAGAGGGACTGAAGCTGGATCCGGAGCGTCTGTCTCATGGTGGTGGAGTGGGTGAGTGGGAGACGGCCGCGTGGGTGTCGGCAGTGGAGAGTGGCTTAGCCCGGGTGCTTCATATCCCGGCCTCTGCTCTGCGATGGATGTTTTGCAGCAAGCAGGCAAGCAGCAAGCAAGCAAGCAAGCAGACGCACCACCACGGCCATGGCCGCCATCATGGCAGAGCAAGCATGGCATGGCATGCCCTGAGGAGGACACGGCCTCGAGCTCAGCAGCAGCAGAGAGCGGTACCGGAGGCCGTTGATGCTTCCGTTCCATAGCAGGACGCCGTGTTGCCAGTACGTGCTCCATGGCAGGACATGGGCGCAGGCAGCTTGTAACATCTGGCGCGGGACGGGAGGGTAGGCGGTCTGTCTGAGGGCGTGATTGTTGAGCGGAGGGCCCCAATCGTCTGGGCCGGGCTAAGGCAAATGAACCGCTCGCCTGGTGCCTTTGTCAAGCGGGCGCAACAGGCCATAGAGACGCCTTGAAATAAAAGAGGGATCCCGACAGGCTGGGTAGCGGGACTCTTGTTCTGCTAGGCTCAATTCGACCTTGGTTTTCAGTTTTCTAGCGCATCGGCCCACACCACTCAGGTTAGAGCCAGCAGGCGGCCGGGCATGGATGGGGGAGAGAGCATTGTAGCAGGGTGGTGGCTAAGGTTAGAGAGTGGTGGACTGGAGCGTGCCCGGCAAATGCAATCGTCGTCGCATCGCGGACTATAGTCGACGGTCCTGTGGTAATAACGACGACTTGCTTGCTGCTGCTTCTGCTTCTGCTTCTGCTTCTGCTGGTGGCATTGGTACTGCTGTTGGTACTGTTGCTGCTGCTGTTAGTTTGTTGTTGTTGTTGTTGTTGTTGTTGTTG